>PVKA01002753.1:0-111549 GCA_004027165.1 Ctenomys sociabilis
TCTGTCTGATTGCTTGTTAGTTAGGATTTTTTCAAAGTTTGTGGGTTGTCTTTTCACTCTGTTGACAATTTCTTTTGACATGCAGAAGCTCTTTAAGAAGAGTTGATCCCATTTGTTGATTCTTTCAAGAGCTTCCCGTGCAAATATATGTTTGTTCATGAACTCTTTACCTACCCCTATGTCTTCAAGAGTTCCTCCTCATTTCTCTTCCAGGAGATTGAGTGTTTCTGTTTTAACGTTTAGATCTTTAATCCATTTTGACTTTAACTTAGTGCATGGTGATAGAGCTGGGTCAAGTTTTAGTTTTCGGCATGTAGAAAGCCATGTTTTCCAGCACCATTTGTTAAAGAGGCTCTCTTTCTCCCAGTGAGCTTGTGTAGCCCCTTTTTTGAAGATAAGATGGCTGAGTGTTTCCGTTGATGCCTCTGCATATTCTAATCTATTCCACTGATCCTCAGGTCTATTTTGTTGCCAATACCATGTTGATTTTATCATAGTGGCTTTGTAGTATAACATCAAATCAGGAATTGTGATGCCTCCTGCCTTGTCTTGATTGGCCAAGATTGCCTTTTCTATTCTAGGTCGTTTGTGGTTCCAAATAAATTTTAGAATTGATTTCTCTATATCTGGTAGGTATGTTGGTGGCAGTTTGATAGGGATTGCATTAAATCTGTACAGCAATTTTGGGAGTATGGCCATCTTCACTATGTTGGATCTTCCTATCCAGGAGCATGGAATATCTTTCCATTTTCTGAAATCCTCCATAATCTCTTTTCTTAGGGTGTTGTAATTTTCCGTGAAAAGATCTTTGACTTCCTTGGTTAAGTGAAACCCAAGGTATTTCATTTTCCGCGGTGTTATTGTGAAAGTTATTGTTTCTATAGTTTCCATTTCAGTGTTTGTTATCTGTATAGAGGAATGCTATTGAATTCTGCGTATTGATTTTGTATTCTGCTATGCTACTGAATTTCCCTATCAGTTCTAGTAGTTTCTTGGTGGAATTTTTGGGGTCTTCCAAATAAAGTATCATGTCATCTGCAAATAGTGATAATTTAACTTCTTCTTTTCCTATTCTTATTCCCTTTATTTCTCCCTCTCTTCTAATGGCTGTTGCTAAGGATTCCAACACTATATTGAATAGGAGGGGTGATAGAGGACATCCTTGTCTTGTACCTGATTTAAGAGTAAAAGATTTCAGTTTCTCCCCATTAAGGATTATATGAGCTTTTGGGTTGTTATAGATGGCTTTTATCAAGTTAAGATAGAGTCCATCTATTCCAATTTTCTGTAGGACCTTGAACATGAATGAGTGTTGGACTTTGTCAAAGGCTTTCTCAGCATCAATTGAGATGATCATGTGGTTTTTAGATTTCAGTGTATTAATATAGTGTATTACATTTATAGATTTCCAAATATTGAACCATCCTTGCATCCCTTGGATGAATCCTACCTGGTCATGATGTATGATCTTCTTGATGATTTGCTGTATTCTATTTGCCCGGATTTTGTTGAGTATTTTTGCGTCTATGTTCATGAGGGAGATTGGCCTGTAGTTCTCCTTTTTGGTTGCGTCTTTATCTGATTTTGGAATGAGTATTATACTTGCCTCCAGAAATGATTTTGGGAGGACTTTTTCCTTTTCGAATTCCTGGAAGAGTTTGTGTAGTGTGGGGATTTTATCTTCTATAAATTTCTTGTAGAATTCAGCTGTGAATCCATCAGGCCCTGGACTTTTCTTTGTCGGTAGGGTTTTTATTACGTTTCAGATTTCATTGGCTGTTATCAGCTTATTGAGAGTTGTAATATCTTCTTGATTCAGTTTTGGTAATTTGTACCTTTCGAGGAATCTGTCCATTTCTTCTGTGTCTTCTATTCTGTGAGCGTAAAGATTCTGGAGGTAACTATTAATAATCTTCTGAATTTCCAGTGGGTCTGTGTTGATTTCACCCTTTTCATTCCTTATCGCTTGTACTTGAATTTTCTTTTGCTCTTTTTGATGAGGTTGGCAAGAGGCTTATCAACTTTATTTAGTTTTTCAAAGAACCAGCTTTTTGTTTTGTGGATTCTTTGAACTGTTTTTTTCATGTCAATTGAGTTAATTTCTGCTCTAACCTTTATGATTTCTTCCCGTCTTTGCGCTCTGGGTTTTGTTTGCTCTTCTTTTTCTAGTTGTCGGAGGTGCAACATTAAAGTGCTAATTTGTTCCCTTTCCATTTTCCTAATGTGTGAGTTTATAGCTATTATTTTCCCTCTAAGAACTGCTTTCATCACATCCCATAAATTCCCGTAAATTGTAGTTGGATTTTCATTAAATTGTAGATATTGCTGAATTTCTTCTTGAATTTCTTCTATGACCCATTGATTGCTGAGTAGGGTCCTGTTTAGTTTCCATGAATTTAGCGGGTTTTTCTGGTTTCTTTTGTCATTTATTTCCAATTTCATTGCATTGTGGTCAGATAGTATGCATGGGATAATTTCTATTTTCTTGCATATACTTAGGCATGACCTCTAGACTAGTATGTGGTCTATTTTGGAAAATGACCTGTGTGCAGATGAAAATAATGTGTATTCAGCTGTGGTTGGGTGGAACACTCTGTATATGTCCACCAGGTCCATTTGTTCCAAGCTCTTGTTCAGTTCTGCTATTTCTTTGCTAATTTTTTGTCTGGTTGACCTATCTTTTTGAGATAAGGGTGTGTTAAGATCTCCTGTTAAGATTGTGTTCTTAGACATTAAGTTTATCATGTTCCTTAAGATTTGTCTTACATAGTAGGGTGCTCCTGTGTTTGGTGCATAGATATTTATGAGTGTTACTTCTTGCTCTTGAATTTTTCCCCTGACCAATATATACTGGCCTTCTTTGTGTCGTTCGATCATTCTTGGTTTGAAGTTGAGACTGTCTGAGATCAGAATTACTACTCCTGCTTTTTTCTGAGGTGCTGGGGCATGCAGTATTGTTTTCCATCCTTTGACTTTGAGCCTATGAATGTCTTTTTGTGTTAAGTGTGTTTCTTGTATAAAGCATATTGTTGGATTTTGTTTCCTAATCCACTGTGCCAGTCTATTTCTCTTAATTGGAGAATTGAGTCCATTTACATTGATGTTTATAATTGAAATGTGCTGACTTATGTTTGTCATGATATTTAGCTGGTATTGTTTACTCCTTTGTAACCTGTGTTTAATTGACTGCCCTGTTTAGTGGTTTCCTTCCATTTTCTTTCATGGGGTTCTGGTCATTGTGGTCTCTCTCTAGAACCTCTTTCAGCAGCCTGTGGAGGGATGGCTTTGTCATCATGAAATTCTTTAGTTGTTCTTTGTCGTGAAAGTATTTCACTTCTCCATCAAACTTGAAAGAGAGTTTTGCAGGGTATAGTAGTCTGGGCTCAATTTATTTTCGTGTAAGACTTGAAGAACTCTGCTCCATGCTCTCCTTGCCTTCATTGTTTGTGTAGAGAAGTTGGCTGTAATTCTGATGGGTTTTCATTTGAATGTGAGCTCCTTCTTCTCTCTAGCAGCTTTCAGTGTATTATTTTTGTGTTGGATGTCTGCGATCTTAACTATTATATGTCTCGGTGTGTTTCTACTTAGGTTGAGGTTATTTGGTGTTCTGTATGCTTCGGTGACCTGAATGTTGGATTGTTTCCTCATATTTGGGAGGTTTTCTGCTATTATTTCTTCCCAAATTCTTTTTATGTCATTTGTATTGACTCCTTCATTCTCGTTGGTACCAATTATTCTCACATTGTTCATTCTGGCGTCATCCTGCAGGTGATGGATTATTTTTTCCTGCATTCTTGTTGTTTTTACGAGATCCTTTCACACTTTTTCACTAGCTGCTTCGGCATCTTCAAGATCTGAAACTCTGTCTTCGCTTTCACTCAGACGGTTTTGTAGACTCGTGATTGCTATTTTTAGTTCTTCTATATCTTTTACTGTGTTTCATGTGTTCTATTTCTTTTCTGTATTGCTCATTCAAGGAATCCATTATATTTCTGATCTCCTCAATTTTTTTTATCCATGTCTTCTTTAAAGGTAGTTATTAATTCTTTTTCTGCTGTGTTTCTTCCAAGTTGGATTTCCTCTGTATATTTCAGGACTTGTTTCGGTAATTCAGATCGTATGACTTCAAAAAGTTCTTTTTTGATTTCAGAACTTATTTCTGCTTTGAGTTCCTCATGATCTTTCTGTTGTTGTTTCTTTGCATCAGATGCTGTTAATTCATATATATCAGTTGGAATAGTGCTCTCTGCACTTGTTCTGGGTGAGCATCATTTTTCCACCCAATATTTCTGGAATTCATTCTTTATTTCAGATTCTATGTATTCAAATATTTCTTTTTTAAATTGGGAAATTACTTCTCGTTTTATTTCCTCTATAGCTTTCTGCTGTTGTTCCTTTGCTCCTGTATCTGTTACTTCATTCGTTGCACCTGAGCTAGTGTCCTCTGCCCTTCCTGATGGACTCGAGGTCTGGGATTGCATTTTCCCCCTTCTCTTTGTCATTTTGTATTGCACTGATCTTTGACCTTTGGTGTAGAGCTTTGGTGTAGTTATAACCTTAGCTTGTTATGAGATTCAGGTTCCAGTCTATTAAGTTTGAGATTTTCCAGGTATGCCTATCCTGGGTCTAGCTGGTGTGTTCAGTTCCTTTTTTGCTGCAGCTCCTTTGGTTCCCTTCTGTTGGTTCCCGGGGTCAGCCCTCCTGTGTCAGGCAGGGTGTTTCCCAGGTGGGTGGGCCTTGGCTTTGGTGGGTTTTCTGGGCTCACAAAAGGATAGTGGATGATCTTATTCACTGAGTAGGCTGTACTGAGCCAGCCAGTTTGTGCTGGGTCCAGGTCTACAGGCCATAACCCAAGAAGGCTGGGAAAGGTCCCTCTGGTGCAGTGGGCCTGGAGCCCTCACTCACAGGCCAGGCTTTGCTGGGTTTCGGTCCGTAGCGTGGGACCATGGATTGCTGAGAAATGTCCCTCCGGTGTGGCAGGCTTGGAGTTCTCACTCCAGGCTGACCTACACTGGGTCTGGGGCTGTGGGGTGGGACCAGTAATCACCTGGAAATGTTTCTCTGGCACAGTGTGCCTGGAGCTGTCACTGGGCCACGGGAGGTGACGGGCAGCTTAATCCCTGGGAAATGTATCTCAGGCATGACAGGCCTGAGGTTCTACATTCACTGACCTTTGTTGCCCAGAGAATCAGGGAAATTCCCACTCAATCAGTGGGCTTTAGGTCAGGGGATCTGGGGAGCTGTTGTTGAGTGGGTCCTGAGGTTTCAGGCCAGTCACTGGCTTGGAGGGTTTGGGAACAGGGATCCGCGTAGT
Organism: Ctenomys sociabilis; assembly: GCA_004027165.1. Classification (NCBI taxonomy): domain Eukaryota; kingdom Metazoa; phylum Chordata; class Mammalia; order Rodentia; family Ctenomyidae; genus Ctenomys; species Ctenomys sociabilis. The sequence goes on from PVKA01002753.1 coordinate 5,315, forward strand.
GTGTGTGGGAAAAAGCCAAGGGCTCTCCCTCAGACTCACCACACTCTCACTGATCTGGGAATCCTGGTGAGTCCTGTAAATTCGCTCTTGCTGGGAGAGCTGGGCACGGGAACCAGGAGGCCACTGGAGTCAGCCACTGTCTCAGGCTGGTCTCTGGCTGGTCGGGTGTGGGCGGGATGAAGGAGGATGGCGGAGTCGACCGTGCTGTCTCTGGCCAGTCTCTGGGGCTGGGCGGGGGGCTACTTTTGTTTCTTAACTGAAATTATTCACACTTCCTCTTTCTTTCCTATTTCTAAACTCCATACTTCTTTCTTGTTTTCTCACTGAATCTCCTAAACAGATTTTATTAAACTATGTATACCCCTTAACATATTTTTATCTAAATTTTTTTATTTGTTTTTCATTTATTTGGTACCGGGTATCGCTATCCAGCTAATACCAATAGTGATCCTTCTGTCTTAGCTTCCCAATGGCTAGGATTATAGGTGTGGGACACCACGCCTGGTTCTGATGGCTGCTACAGCTTTACAGGGACATGGGGACCAACATGACATGTGGTACAGGCAATAAAATCCTGGTCCTTGCATTTGCCCAGCGTGTGCTTCGACCAGTGAAATATATCTCCAGCCCTTCATATTTTTGTTTTTAATTTTAAGGAGAAAAATCCAAGTAAATAGGAAATTAACAATAGTTATTACATTGTTGTTATCTTCAGTGTAGTTGCTCAGAATACATCGTACAGGCATTTAAAATTAACGAGACAGTATGAACACTAACTGCTCCTTTCAATGAATTAAGAAATTAGTAATACAATTACCTTAGCTATCTTGAGTATATATACATACCTTTTCTTTCCCTTCCTTTTATTCTCACTTCCCTCTCCCAGTTATTCTTTCCTTTAGCTCAGTTTATTTCCTTGTTTATCTGTTTTATTTTATTGAAGAACAAATACCAATGAGATAGTTTCAAATCAAATTAGCAGGACATATGCAACAATTAATACATTTCATATTGTTTTCATAGTGGTTTTTGTCGAAAAGTTGCACACATGATATTCTGCTTAAAAACACTATTAGAGCAGATGCCTCTAATCAATCATTTATGAGAATACAGCTTCATATTTATCTTATTTTTTAAAGCTGAATTATAGTACACTTTCAATAATTAATGCTTTCTACATTGTTATATTCCTAAGGGTTGTTCATAGTACAAGAAGCTGACAGAATATCCTGTTCAAACACTATTAGTGCAAATCTTTCTTCTCATAGAATCATGCAGAATTACTGCATGTTTATCCTAACTGTACTGTTTATACAAACACAGAATGCTTCTTCCTTTGTATTCCCCTTTTTTTAGTCCTGTCAAATATGGGAATTCCATTGTCATTCAATTATTATAAGTGCCTGAGCTCAGCAAAACAATCAAACATAGTCCAGAAGTCCACAATAACAGTGCGTTATCTGAAGAAATTGTTGACTAGAGCCATTTATAATGCAGTTTATTATTATGGCCTTCTTTTATATATCTAATTTTTATACTTTTATAGTGGATGGTTAAGACCGAGATAAAATTAAAAACAAAAATATGTAACTTTTTGTATCTGATGAGGTCAGTCAAGTCCTCTCAGGGTTTATCACATAAACCAGTACCTCAGTCTGTAGATCCTTTATCAGTGTCAGTTGTGTAGATGAGTTATGGCCATTGTTTGACCAGTTTGCTCACTGTGAGAGACTGAGAGAAAGTTTTCTCCCATGTGACTCTCCTTAGGTGCACTATAGATCATTGATCACCTTCCTCTTTGACTCTGTAATCTCCTTGATCAGAAAATTTGTGGCACTACTGAGTTCCCTCATGGTATAGCACACGTACTCATGTCCTGAGTCTTCAGTGACCTTGATGGGTTAGGGCCAAAATGTTGGCTGAAATTGCAGCCCTTCTGTTATTCCAATTTTTGATCAGCAAACTTAGGTTATTACCCATATGCAAAAGAAGGTGGTTAGTACCATGAAACATATGCAGTTTAGTTTACCCTAACAATCTGACTCTATAGTTGCTGTTACATGTTTCTATTTGTATTTCTTCTTTTGATTTCTTATACTAGGGAGACTATACAATATTTGCACATGTGTGACTGGTTTATTTCACTTGCAAGTATATGTTCAAGTGGCATCCACTTCAATTTACATGCTTCAAGTTTATAATTTTTTCAAGCTGAGTAATATTCCATTGTATAGAAATACCATAACTTTTTCAACCATTCTTCATGTGACAGACATCTTGATTGTTTCCAAGATTTTGCTATAACAAACTGTGCTGCTATGAACATAGGTACACATATATCACTATGATATAATGCTTTAAGTTCCTCCGAGAAAATTCCCAGGAGGGGGATAGCCAGCTTGAATGGGATTTCAAGACCTACTTTTGTGAGCAGTCGTCATACTGATCTCCAAAATGGTTTCACCAGTCCACATTCCCATCAGCAGTGGAGAAGTGTTCCCTTTTTCCCACATCGTCTCATACATTTGTTTTTGGTTGATTTATTTATGATAGCCATTCTTTCTGGAGTAAGATGATATCTCAGTGTTGTTTTAACTTGCATTTTGCAGATGACTAGCGATGTGGAGCATTTTTTCATATATTTATTTGCTTCTTTTATTTCATCCTCTGAGAAGTGTATATTTATCTCTGATGCCCATTTCTGGATTGGATCTTTAAATTTGAGGGCCCTAGCATATCTTAGTTCTTTATATATTCTACAGAGCAGACCTTTGTCTGAGTGGTTGTTAGGATTTTTTCAAAATTTGTGTGTTGTCTTTTCACGTTGTTGAAAATTTCTTTTGACATGCAGAAATTTCTCAGTAAGAATTGATCCCAGTTGTTAATTCTTTCAAGCGTTTCCCATGCAAATACATGTTTCTTCATGAACTCTTTGCCTACCCCTATGTCTTCAAGAGTTCTTCCTACTTTCTCTTCCACAAGACTGAGTGTTTTTATTTTAAAGTTTAGACCTTTAATCCATTTTTACTTTAACTTAGTGCATGGTGATAGACCTGAATCATGTTTTATTTTTCAGCATGTAGAAAGCCAGTTTTTTTCAGCACCACTTGTTAAACAGATTATCTTTTTTTCCAGTGAGCATGTTTGGCTCCTTTTTTAAGGATCACGTGCCTGAGAGTGTTTGTAGAGCCTCTGCATCTTCTAATCTATTCCATTGATCCTCAAGTCTATTTTCTTTGCCAATACCATGTTGATATTATCACAGTGGCTTTTATAGTATAATTTTAAGTCAGGAATTGTGATGCTTCCTGCCTTGTCTTTGTTGGCCAGAATTGTCTTTGCTATTCTATTTCTTTTATGGTTCCAAATAAATTTTAGAAATGATTTCTCTAGGTCTAGGACATATGTTCATGGCAGTTTGATAGGAATTGTATTGAATCTGTACAACAGTTTTGGGAGTATGGTCATCTAAACCATGTCAGTTCTTCCTAACCAGGAACCCAGAATTTCTTTCCATTTTCTGAAATCTTCTATGATCTCTTTTCTTAGGGTGTTGTAGTTTTCCATGAAAAGATGCTTGACTTCTTTGGTTAAGTAAATCTGAAGGTATTTCATTTTCCATGGTGCTATTGTAAAAGGCATTGTTTCTATTGTTTCCCTTTCAGTGTGCTTGTTATCTTTGTAGAGAAATGCTATTGACTTTTGAGTATTGATTTTGTATCCTGCTATGCGACTAAATTTCCCTATCAGTTCTAGGAGTTCCTTGGTGGAATTTTTGGGGTCTTCCAAGTAATGTATCATGTCATCTGAAAATAGTGACAATTTACATTCTTCGTTACCTATTCTTATTCCCTTTATTTCTCCCTCTTTTCTAATGGCTGTTTCTAAGGATTCCAGGACTATATTGAATAGGAGGGGTGATAGACGACATCCTTGTCTTGTACCTGATTTAAGAATAAAAGATTTCAGTTTTTCCCCATTTAGGATTATATGAGCTGTTGCGTTGTCTAAATGGCTTCTATCAAGTTGAGGTCTGTGGTTATTTCACCCTTTTCATCCCTTATAGCTTGTATTTGAATTTTTTCTTTCCTCTTTCTGATGAGGTTAGGGAGGGGCTTATCAATTTTATTTAGTCTTTCAAAGAACCAGCTTTTTGATTTGTTGATTCCTTGAACTATTTTCTTCATTTCAGTTGAATTAATTTCTATTCTAATCTTTATGATTTCTTCCCATCTTTGGGCTCTGGGTTTATTTCCCTCTTACTTTTCTAGATGCTGGAGGTGCAACATTAGGGAGTTTATTTCTTCCCATTCTGTTTTCCAAATGTGTGAGTTCATTGCTATGATTGTTTTCCTCTGAGAACTGCTTTCATCGCATCCCATAAATTATGGTAAGTTGTGGTTAAATTTTCATTGAATGGTAGATATTGAATTTCTTGTTTAATTTCTTCTGTGACCCATTGAATGTGGAGTAGGGTGTTGTTTAATTTCTATGAATTTAGCAGGTTTTTCTGATTTCTTTGGTCATTTAGTTCCAATTTCATTGCACTGTGGTCAGATAATATGCATGTGATAATTTCTGTTTTCTTGCATATACTTACGCATGACCTGTGGACTAGTATGTGGTCTATTTTGGAAAATAACCCGTGTGCTGCTGAAAAAAAAATTGTGTTCAGCTGTGGTTGTGTGGAGTATTCTCTATATGTCCACCAGGTCCATTTGTTCCAGGCTCTGTTTCAGTTCTGCTACTTCTTTGCTAATTTTTTGTCTGCTTGACCTATCATTTTTAGAAAAAGGGGAGTTAGGTCTCCTGTTAATATTGTGCTCTTGAATAAGAGATTTTTCATGTCCCTTAAGATTTTTCTTACATAGTTGGGTGCTCCTGTGTTTGGTGCATAGATATTTATGAGTGTTACCTCAACCTCTTGAATTCTTTGCCTAATCAATATATAGTGGCCTTTTTCATGTCGTTTGATCATTCTTGGTTTGAAGTTGAGACTGTCTGAGAACAGAATTGCTACTCCTGCTTTATTCTGAGGTACTGGGACATGTAGTATTGTTTTCCATTCTTTGACTTTAGGGCTATGAATGTCCTTTTGAGTTAAATGCGTTTCTTGTATAAAGCATATTGTTGGATTTTTTTTCCTAATTCACTGTGCCAGTCTATTTCTCTTTATTGGTGAATTGAGTCCATTTACATTGATGGTTATAATTAAAATATGTTGATTTATGATTTCCTGATATTTATCTGATCTTATTTACTCCTTCTTGTCCTGTGTTTCATTGTTTTCCCTATTTAGTGAGTTCCTTCCATTCCCATTCATGGAATTCTGGTAATTGTGGTCTGTCTCTAGAACATTCCATTGCCTGTGTAGGGATGGCTTTGTCATTATGAAATTCTTTAGTTCTTTGTCATGGAAGTATTTCACTTCTACATCAAACGTGAAAGAGAGGGTATAGTAGTCTGGGTTGGATTTGTTTTTATACAGGACTTGAAGAACTCTGCTCCTTGCTCTCCTTGCCTTTATGGTTTGTGTAGAGAAATCAGCTCTAATTTTGAAGGGTTTTCCTTTGAATGTGATCTGCTTCTTTTCTCTAGCAGCTTTCAGTATATTCTTGTGTTGGATTTCTGGGATCTTGAGTATTATACGTCTTGGTGGGTTTTTACTTGGGTTGAAGTTATTTGGTGTTCTGTGTGGTTGTTTACCTGAATGTTGAATTGTTTCTTCAATTTTGGGGAAGTTTTCTGCTATTACTTCTGCCCATATTCTTTTTGTATCATTGCTACTGACTCCTTCATTCTCATGGAAGCCAATTATCTCACATTGATCATCTTGGCGTTATCTTGCAGTTGATGGACTATTTTTTCCTGCATTCTCCTTGTTTTTAAGAGATCTTTTCTCACTTTTTCACTGGCTTCACCAGCATCTTCAAGATCTGAAACTCTGTCTTCGCCTTCATTCAAATGGTTTTGTAGACTTGTGATTGAGATTTTAAGTTCTATATTTCTTTGACTCTCCATTATGCGATCTATTTGTTTTCAGTGTTGCTCATTCCAGGAATCCATCATATATCTGATCTCCTGTATTTTCTTAGCAATGTCTTCTTTAGAGGTTGCTATTAATTCTTTTCCTGCAGAGTTTTTACCAAGTTGTGTTTCCTCTATATATTTCCGTAATTGATTCTCTACTTCAGATGCTATGATTTCAAAGATTTCTTTTTTTATTTCAGAAATTATTCTTGCTTTGTTTTCCTCTTTACCTTTCTGCTGTTGTTTCTTTGCTTGCAACACTAGTAATTCATTCATTTCAGCTGGAATAATTTTCTCTTCATTTGTTCTGGGTGGGCATTGGGTTTCCCCCATATGTTTCTGGAGTTGATTTATTACTTCAGATAGTATGTATTTAAAAATTTATTTTGTTATTTCGGGCGTTAATTTGTCTGCATTCCTCTATTCCTTTCTGTTGTTGTTTCTTTGCTTCTGCCTCTGTTAATTCATTTATTGCAGCTGAGCTCATGTCCTCTACACTTATTTTTGGGCTCGGGGCCTGTGATTGCATTTTGTTCCTTTTCTTTCTCATTTTGTATAGCACTGATGTCTGACCTTTTGTGTAAAAATCTTTGGTGTACTTGCCACCTTTGTGCATAATGAGTTTTGGTGCCAGTCTATTAAGTTTGAAATTATCCAGTTATGCTTGGCCTGGATCTAGCTGTTGTGTTCAGTTTCTTTTAGCTGCAGCCCTTCTGGTAGAACTGTGAGCCTGTGGTTCCCCTATGTTGTGTCCCTGGTCCAGAGTGTACTGGTGAGCAAGGAAGCTCTCCCACACACTCCAGGCTTGGCAATGATGTATCAGGTGCTAAAAGAGTCATAAAACTTCTCACTTGCTAGACGTGCTTGGGGGCAGGTGCTTCAGGGAGTTACAGGGCAGGCTGGTCTGGGTGTTTAAGGCGATCAATCACTCAGAGGTCTTGGGGGCGTGCGCTCCGCATGGTGCGCCCGAGGCGAGAAGCCAAGGGCTCTCCCACACACTCATCGAACTGGGCTCACGTGGATAGGGTGCCGGGAGTGTCAGAAAAATTCTGAGTTGGTTGGCAGCCTTGGGGGCAGGAGCTCCAGGGTGTTGTAGGGCAGGCCAGTCTCAGTTTATTTCATTTTTAGTATAAGCTATGTTTACTCATGTGATTCTGATTTATTTCACTCATGAATGAATGAAATTTTGTGAGGATGCTACTATTCATGATACACAGAAACAATCTTAATATAAAATATAGTTTTCATAAATGTTTGAGTGAATTAAAAGAGACAATTCACAATATCATGTATTTGTTTTATAATTGTAATATGGTAAAATATCATTTTCTGTGAATATATATATATATATATATATATATATATATATATATATATATACCTAATACATAACATGCAGGCCTCAGGGTTCAAGTATAACTTCAGGGTTTTCTATGAAAGCATTCTCTTTAAAAGTTTTTACTTTTCATGATGACTTATATCTTCAGTGAAAGCTTGTATTTCCATATATGTTGCAAAAATATTTTGGAAATATATAAACAGAGTTTTATAGATACTTTCTGGGACTCAAATGGTTAATTAATGACAATAATACTGGATATAGTTTTGTTCATTAATTCATGTAACAAATATTTTGTGAGAACTCTGTGCCATTTATTTAAATTTTTTTTGCAGTACCAGGTATTGAACTCAGGACTCTGCACTTGCCAGGCAGGTGCTCATTCTACTGCACTACCTCCACTGCCCTTTGTGCCTTTTTTAATGTACCACAGTAAAGTGTTAAGCAAGTCACACAAAATAACTTCTACTGTAGACAATGTAACCAGATGAGAGAACATCGTTTGGTCAACGGTTCAATAATTAATTACCAGGTTACTACCTGGTAATGCACGATAAAGAAAGTGAAACAGCCCAAAGAAAGATCAAATGATCAAGATAAAGGAAGAATGATTTTAAACAGTAAATTATAGAACTAGGATTCTGAATACGTGACATTTAAGGAGAGACTAGGAGGACAGGAATGAGCTTTGCCATATATATGGAGGGAAAACTAATAAAAATATCCTAATAGTAAAGAAAAATCTAATGCAAACATCTTCAGTGAGAATTAGCTTGGCATATGTTAAGTAAAACAAGGACACATGAAGGAAATGTATAGAGGACAGTGTAGAAAAAGAGAAGAAATAAGCAAAAGTGACATAGTACTCAGCATTTTCAAGTTATAATAAGGAATTTTATTCTAAATGTGATATACCAATGAAGAGATTTGGGACAGTGATAGGATGGCGTCTGTGTGTATGTTTAAAATATCCTTTGGCTGACTTAGTCTAGGTTGTAGAGTGCAGTATTAAAATCAAATAATAAATCCACAATTTTCTATCTTTCATGATTCGACTATAACATCAGAAGAATAGTAATTTCTTCAAGTTGTGCAATCTTTGTTTTCATCATTTTAAAATATTTAACATGGTTTCAAATGAAAATTGTGTGAGAATACATTTTACATTTCAAGTTTTATTGTTATGTGGATTCAACTCTATTTTCCCCAGATATTGGCTCCCTCCTCAATTGTCGATTGGGTTAGGTATGCTATTTTTGCTGTGAAATGAAGATAACTTATAAAATAAATGTTTTCAGTGTTTATTCATTCCTTAACACAGGAAGCTTATTCCAAATATCTGTAAGTTAGAATATATGGCAATAAACTGATGTGGATCAATATGTTAGATTTATATAGCTGATCATTTTGTAACCAGAATGATTTTTTCTTTTACTGATTTGTGTGTTCATGATAAGTAAAGTTGTATATGTGAAATTGGATAAAATGCTCCTTTTTATGTGACAATAATTACTCACTGAGGGCCAGGTAGATGGCTCAGTGGAATAAGCACTTCCCTGGCAAGCATGAGGGTCTGAGTTCAATCCACACTTTCACAAATAATAATAATAATAATAATAATAATAATGACTCAATTTCCATATTGTTCAATGATAGCTTGAAGAGCAAAAGTAACAGATGATAAGAAAAAAAAGTTTCTTGAAATGTCTAAAGTTACTGTATGCAATTGTCAGAATTATTTAGTATGCATTCCTTAGATATGCAGTTTTATAGATTATATTTTATTTATGGGAGTAATAGAGTATTACATTTTAACTCTTTAAGTAAATCATTTTGATCCAAAATATGGTAACAGTTTTAAATAGTAGTACTGAGTTATAACTGACATATAATGAACTATCTACATTTAAAATGTACAACTTGATTCGTTGTGATGTCTATGTGTATGTACCTGAATGATAATAATTATAATGGATATGTATACTCCATCCAAAAGTTTCATTGTTGGGGCTGAGAAGATGGCCCAGTAGAATAAGTGATTCTCTGACAAGCACAAGGGTCTGAGTTTAATCCCCATTTCTGCCAAAAGGAAAAAAAAAAAGCTTCATTGTGACTCTCTGTAACCACTGGTCCTTGTTCATGACTCCTACATTCTCTAGGCAATGGATAATCTAGAGAGAGATTTGCATGTTATAGTGGTTTGTGTAGGTGAACTGTAGAGTATGAAATTTTGTTAGGTAGCTTCCTATGCTTAGTATAATTATTTTATAATTCATATGGATGCCCAAATTGATTTCTCAAATCTTTTCATGGAAAAGCACCATAAAATTTACTAAGTCAGATAGTGATAAACATTACTTGTACATGGTTTGGAGTTAACACAAGTATAGCTGCTATGAAATTCTTCAAGTTTTGTTGGTCATACGCATATATATAGAGATACAGATATAGATATAGATATGATACCTTTCAAAGTGAAAAGTCCAGGTGACTCTCCTTAGGCATATACTACATCATTAGTCACTTTCCTCTGTGGCCCTATAATCTCCTTCAACAAAAAATTTGGGACATCACTGAGTTACAGGATGTTACAGTGCAGGTTCCCCTAATGTCCTGCATCCTCACTGACCTCAAAGGGCATGCACCTACAATACTGGAATGGCAAAGGAATACCCATCTCGGACAAAAGTAAACAAAAAGGGGCTATAAATGAAGGACCATTTTATAGTGGAAAAAAATATATATATACATGCAAAATAATTAGCGTAGATATAGAGTTACTTTCTCTTAGTTCAATAAGGAGAAAGTCTTGAATAATAGTGTTTAGACAAGATATCATTTCTGCATCTTTTACTATGAATAACTACTATGAACACAACAATATACAATATATTAATTATTGCAATTGTCCTACTAACCTATTTTGAAACTGCCTCATTGCTATTTTTTTGGTGGAACCAGGCATTGAACTCAGGCCCTTGTGCTTGCCAGGGAAGCACTTATTCTACTGAACCATTCCCCAGCCCCTGCTATTTCTTTCTGAATAAAATTAATAATAAAAATATTGAAATATGTAGCTATTAAACTATGTATATTTTGATCATGTTATTTATTTATTTTGTATTTTAGGGAAGGGTCTACAGGGTGTTCAGGGTCTCACTACTAGATCGGACTCATAGTGATCTGCCTGTTTACTGTCTCCCAAGAGCTGGGATTACAGGCACGCCCCACCATGTCCAGTCTCAATTGCCATCTCAGTGTACCCATGGTGCAGAGAAGGCACAGCAGACTCCAGGATTGAACCCCTCACCCCTTGTCTGCTTGCAGGCACTTTAATCTGCTGAGCTGTTTGGCTGGTCCTATTTTGAGCACTTTAAAATACTGTAAAGTATTACTCAATGTAGATTTTACCTCTTTTATTTGTATCAGTAGTATATGAGGGCCCTCTTTGTAAAAACCATTAAATTTTGCATACATTTTCAGATTTCATTCTCATGGTTATTTCCTAATTCTTTCACTGGTAATTTTCAACAGTTGTTAAAAGTATAATAGATATCAGACTTTGAAGTGTTTTACAATCTAAATTTTGTTTTCACAGAAAGAATTTAAAAGAAGAGTAAATGGAAATTAATAACTTGTCCTAAAACATATCAATTTGTAATTAATTTTTTTCTGTGATTTGAACCCAGGTTGTCTTACTACAGAGAGAATATATTCAAATAATACAGAATATTCATGTATTTTCTAGGGCAGAGTTTCTAATATGAACCTCTTTTATACCTGGTACAACTTAAAGCCCTTTGAAATCTAGTGAAGTTTATCTGAATAATACTTAAGCAATATAAAACAATTCTCATAACAGAAGCTAGATATATTGAAAAAGTTATATAAATATTTAAAATTTATGTAAGAAAACATACTAGAGCAAGTACTATAGATTGTGTGAATTAATAGGATAGAAATTTTATGTATTTCACAAGACATTAGGATATTGCAATGGACAGGATAACCATGACTTTTAGTATCAAGTATACTGTGCTGAGGATTATGGTGAATGTGTATAATCACAGTACTCAGGAGGCTGAGGAAGTTAGGATCACTATGAATTTGAGGCTATCTTGTCTCACATAGTGAGTTCAAGACTGCCCTGAACTACATACATAGCAAACACCTGTCTTAAAAAATGAAATTATACTATATGAGGAAATATGTTAAAGCCAATAAAATTGGACAAGACTTCACATGTTAACTTTGGAGTCCCTAAGTTGTTCCATATTAAATATATAAATATTTTCATTATGGGTTCAATGTAAAATTTCTAGATGTAGGTACGTAAGTACACAGAAAATACACAGACACATGAGAACATATATGTAAATGTATGTATATGAGTCTGTGGCTGATGTTCATATGTATGATTGTACAACAATGGCTCATTATGTATTTACTATTTTATGAAATATGGAAAATGCAAGCTTTTAAAAAGTTGTATAAAAGCAATTTAAAATTTCAACCAGGTCATAAAATCAGCCTCAAGCATAAGATTATGTTCCAAGCTTATTCCTCAGTCTTAGATGTATCACTGAATTTCAAAAGCAAGGGGCAATGCCAAGGCAGAAGGTAGTGTGATAGTAGACTCATAGTGCTAAACGATTAAAAATAATTGCCACCAAAAATATTATTTGCAGTATGCATGTTCTTTAAAATGAGGGAGGTTAAAAACTTTCTTACAAAAAAAAATCACTATGTTTGACATCATTACACAATGCATCATAAGAAATACTAAAATGAGTTCTTCAAGCTAAGGAATATTGAACAGCAGCAATACAGCATATGAAAGACATTGGTAAAGGTAAATACAAAAACACAAAGATAATACTATATTATTATAACGGTTGTGTACAAATTACATTCCATTATAATACATTAGTGGACACACAGAATAATAGATATAAATTGTGATATCAGTCACATAAAACACCAGCAGCGTAGAATGGGAAAAGGATAGACAAAAGTCTACAGTTCTAAATGATGAGCTCAAAATACGTGTTTTATAAAATGCAAAAAGAACATACCTAAAACATCACACAGAAGAAAACATAAACCCTATCAGTACAAAACAAAACAATATATAGGAAGAGAGCAAGTTTGGAATCTTGGGGCCAGTGAGATAGCTCAGTGATCTAAATCACCTGCTTAGGCAAGCTTAGAGATGTACCGAGGACCTCTGTTTGATCCCTGGCAGTACATGCCAAGCCAAGCCCATCCTCAGGGTGGACTGACCCAGCCAAAATATTAAAAAAAATTATATATCACTACAATAAAGCAGAAAATAGATTAATTCATTTCTTATTTTAATACTTTTTTAAGAACAACGATTATTGGATACTGGGAGCTAAAGGTAAATAATTATGAGCATTCTGTTTTAGTTTCTTCATTTTATAGTTGTGCATTTGTCTTTATATATTTGTGTCTTGTAGCTATAATTTTAATAAACAATTTTATAACCGCCCCCTCAAAATGAAGACTAGCCTGAAAGGGAAGTTACAAACAATGCCTCATGAATTAAAAATATATCACAGAAAATTATTATGAAAAACTATACGATATCCCCCCAAATGGCTAACTGGAAAATGAATGAATTCCCAGATACTTATAACTTGTCAATAAAAAGTAAAAGAAAGGGGCAAGGGATTTTGTTAAGCATTAAAACTCTTGTCTAGAAAGCTGAAAGCCCTGGGACTGGTCCTCAGCACCAAAAATAAAAACCTAAAAAAAGCAAAAGGAAATGAAAAATCTGAACTCAACAATAACAAAGAAGTTGAAGCTGTACTCAGAAACCTCTTAACAAATAAAAGCTCAGTAGCAAAAGGTATCACAGGTGAATAAATTCCACCAAACATTCAAACAATTACTACCAAACTTTATAAATTATTCCAAGAAGCAGAAGGAACACTTTCAAACTCATTTAATGAGTCTGGAATCATCATGTTGCCAAAGCAAGACAAAGGTACTGCAAGAAAAGTACAAGCTGATATTTCTGCAAAGAGTACATGCAAAAATTCTCAATAAAATGTTAGCAAGCTAAATGCAACAAGACACTGAGAAGGGTGCATATTCTGCCTGAGTAGGATTTATCCCTGGGATTCAAGACTGTCACATTATATGTAAATCATTCAGTGATACATTCCACATTAATAAATGACAGATAAAAATCACATTATCATGATAAATGAATTAAAATCATTTGCTACATTTCAGCATTTCTTTGTGATAAAAAATCTCAACACAATAGGGGGAGCTTACATCCACATATATAGAAAAGATCACTATGGAAAGCCCGAAGTTTTGCTTATCATTTTCAGTCAACATAGCACTGAAAAATCCTATTCTGAGCAATTAGACATCAGAATGAAATAGTAATAAAAGGCATTCATAATGGACGTAACAAGGAAAATATTCATACTTCCAAATATGTATTAAAAAGAGAATAAGGGACTGGAAAGGGAGAAGAAAAAAGAGAATGGAGCAAAAACTGGAAACAAAGCTTTTGTAAATAAGCAGGGTAAAGGATGAAGGGCAGGGATGTAGAAAATGATAAGTAAATATGTACATGTACAAATTCTCTATGGTGAATGTGATCATTATCCAGGAACTGAAAACATGGCTGGCAGGGGAGTTATGAATGGTCACGAAGGTAGTTTCTCAGGATGAGACTTAATCATTTCACTCCAGATGTGAAGACCCCTGTGATTTCCCCAAATGTGAGAACCTTGATTGCATAATTTATGATAGGGGGGAAGGTATTTGTGCTTTCTCCTTTAACAAAAAAAGAACTGAAAACATGATAGCACAACACTGTATGTACACCCATATTTATAGTAGCTCAATTTGTCTGCCAGATCTTGGAAGCAACCCAAATGACCATCAACTGAGGAATGAATAAAAACGATGTATTTTTTGTTTTACAATGGAGTATTACTCAGATATAAAAAAGAAAAATTCAAGGCCTTAATAGGTAAATGGATGCAACTAAAAACCATACTCATAACTGAAAAGAATCAAAGCCACATGTGTAAACATTTTATTGTTTCCCTGGTGTGAGAAATTAAGGGATGGAGGAGATGGCTCAGTAGAATAAGCACTTTCCTGGCAAACACAAGAGCCTGAGTTCAATCCCTGGTTCTGCCAAAAAAAGAAAAAGGAAAAAGAACTTGAAAGAGTAAATAAAGTCTGAAAAGTACCATAGATAATGGGGAAAGTGAAATAAACTGCTCAAAGGGAAGGAACAACTGGGATGAGGGAAAGGAGAAAAAAGAAGGGGAAAATATACATTTATATGCAAGGTTAGTTAGGGTATTTGTACTGCTCATTTCCATAGGCTCATTGAAAGGAACAGTTAATGCTATTTTTTTTCCTTTTTAGTATTTGACTAATGTTTCATGCTTATATCTGGAAATATGAACAACTAATTTGAAGACACCAATATACAATGTAACAACCAATGTTGAATGCCTATCATCTTGTTTAATGAAATTCTGTATCATTTGTAATGTTTTATAAATCATTTCTTATTCTCATTAAAAATAATTCCAATGAAATTAATTTTGGGGGGAGTACCATTGATTGAACAGAGGACTTTGTGCTTGTGAGGCAGGCGCTCATGCAACAAAGCTATCTCCCCAACCCTAAAATTAACAAAATAAGGTTTTCGGTTTGCAATCAACTTGATGCCATATATACAAAACCCTGAAGATTTCATAAAAATTTTTAGACCTAATAAACTGAGTAAAGTTGCAAGAAACAAAATCGGCACACAGAAATGAATACCATTTCTTTATATGCACACCAAACTATAAGAAATGAAAAAATCCTATTTATAGTAGCTAAGAGAAAATAAATCAAATAGTACATATATATCAGTACATTCAAGGGGGTCAAATATGTATACAGTGAAACTATAAAAGGCTGATTCAATAAACTGAAGATGCAAATAAATACACAGTAGTTTCATGTACATGCATTAAACTATTTATTGTCATGAAAATGACTATAGGATTGAAAGTCTTCTATAGATATGATACAATACCAATGATATTTACTTACGGGCAAGGAAAAACAATTGTAAATGGTTACTAAATCCCCAAAACCCCCAAATCACTGAAGCAATCTTGAGAAAGAACAACAAAGTTAGAGAAATCATGCTTCCTAATTTCAAAAGGATACTGTTTTAACAATCATCCTACAAAAATGTCACACAATGTGAAATATTGGTGTGTACAAATGGACTCCATTTGTCTTTCTCATTTGTAGCACTTATAAACTACACGTAATGAGCTGTTACTAATGTATATGTTCTGTTATACTGTGTAAGGACTGGGTTTGTTATATAAAAGTTAAAATGTTGGCACAATAAATGAAATGTGTGCATGTGTGTGTAGACATAGAGCTCTTTGAGAAACTATTTCAGAATAATCTTATTGGTATATCTCGCATATGCTAAGTGAACTACTTTTTACAGTCTCATAATACATCTGTTTAACAAGCTACTTACTTTTTGTGCTGAAGGAAGATAGCACCCCTGCCAAACTGAATATCCAATAGAAGTTTGACAGGAAACAGATGATTTGATCAGTTCTCCCTTTTAAGCATTCTTTGCTTGTGGAAACTATCAAACTTTATAATAGTAAAGTTATAATACTTTGGTTTCATTTTAGACTGTACATACTAAGCTCCCATGAGAAAAATAGACTAAGTTTTGGATGATATTATTAGTGTATAGATTGATGGCAGTTACTTTTTTAAGCACATCAATTTATTAGTAATATTTTTAAAGACAATGTCTATTTTCTTGAAGTGGCACTTATTTACTTGGTGAAAGAGTTATGTAAGAGAATCAACTAATCTAACTTCTTACTTTTTTAAGAGAGCACACTTTTCAAGTCAAATATCAAGTATTAAGTCCACCCCTGAGAAAAACATGTTGGGTAAATAGACTTTAAATGCCTCAATTGTAAAACACAGAAAATACATTCCTGAAAAATCCTTTCATTTGAAAATTTCTCATAGACTCACAAGGGACACATTTCATTTGACAAAATACATGCTATATTTTATAATAAAGCAGAAACGGAGATGTTAAGAGCTGAGCACTCAGCCTTCTGATTGCAAAAGTACAACGAGGAGAGAGTTTTTAGCCTAAACGGGCTAGAGAAATAAGTTAAAAATCATCCAGAATCTTAGTGTGAATAAGATGCTATGTGGCAAGGAACTCTGCCCCTGATATAGTTAGAAAAAGAATCCAATCCCACGGCTTTACATCTGTAGAGAGGAGCGAGTAGATACCAAAGGAGATTTGCAGATCCACTGTTTTTTAGGCAGGAAGAATGCTCGTTAAACGCAGAACGCTGCTGTGGTTCATGTGTTTGCTCCGAGGTGCAGGTTTTGTTCGACTGACGTATCAGATAGTCAGAGTGGTTACCACACCGACGTTGTAGCAGCTGCATAATAAATGACTGAGAGAATCATGTTAGGCATGCCCACCTAACCTAACTTGAATCATGCGAAAGGGGAGCTGTTGGAATTTAAATAGACTTTCTGGTTCCCAGCAGTCGGCAGTAATAGAATGCTTTCAGGAAGATGACAGAATCAGGAGAAAGATGCTGTTTTGCACTATCTTGATTTGTTACAGCAGCCAACTTATTGGCATGATGGAGTGACAGGAAAAACAGCTGGCATGGAAGGTAGGATTATTAAAGCTATTACATCATTATGAATACAATTAGAAGCTGACCATGACAAAGCATATGTTTGAACAAGCAGCTGTTGGTAGCTGGGGTTTGTTGCCGAGCTCTTCAAACTCTGCAAACAGTGTTGCTTTTACAAGAATAGATTTTAAAATTACCTTGTCCTGTGTTAGATATTTTTTGGTGGGGGGGTGCTTGCCTCTAACCTCAGGGAAACACTTCTGGGATAGAAATCAGTGTTAGAAGATTTTAGCATAAAGTAATTTTAAAGTCTGGTTTTCTCCAGGAAGATTAGAGAGGGGAAAATCTAAGGGAAATCTGCCCCAGCTAAATTATAAACAATTTACTTGCTTGCAAGGACTGATTGATATATTAACATTCTCAGACATTGAGAAAAATGAGTATGTATACGATGTTAGCATACGTTGGCAATTGTTATACTTGGTTTCTATTTTATAAGGAGTTTGGTTGTCAGTCATTTCTCCTCATCAGTTTCGAGCTTTTGACATTTATTCAGTCATTCTGCATTATATGAAGAAAATATATCAATATCTCCTACAGGGTTTTTCAACAACTCTAGCATCTGTTTCAGCTATTGAACTGTATTCACGTTTTGCCAAGTTGACGTCGTCCCAGCTGGTCTATCATTTCTCGCTTGATTACTGCTCTTAATTTCTCTGTATCAGCTTGTTTCAGATAAGGCTTTGAAAGCTGTTAATGAAAAATGACAGAAAACCATAAATTATTGAAATTGATGTACTTATTTATTTATTTATTTATTTGGAACCTTAGTGAGTTTTTTTTTTACATTCTTTCTTGCTTGCGTACAATTTTTAGAACCTCCTTTCAGTTTTGCAATATTTCTTTCAATCACCGAATTATACTTCTAAGTACTTTTGAACAAATGCAGTATCAGTATGCACTGTATTGGGCTCCAAAACTAAAGTTGTGAGAGAAAGGGGAAAATTTAAGCTTTTTATAAAAACTATGCTTTGTTTTCACATTTCTATATACTATCATCATACACTGTCATGAGGATCTCTTAGTAAGTGTATATTGGACCAAATATACTGAAATAATTTTTATCACCACTAGGGTAAAAAGAAAATAAAACATTCAAAGCAGTTTTTAACAAGTGACTGCTTAAAACAGATGTCAAATAATAGGGACATAGATTTTCCTGAGTATGAAAAGTATGCTTATTATCTATAACACAGAATCATTTACCACTCTACCCTTTCTATCCTGTACCCTGAGCAGCTAAATTATCCAAGTTAAAAGGCTATTATATATGAATATCTAATGTGACCTTTCAGTACACAGTGCTGCTTATATGTGCTATTCCTTTTCTACACTCACTGTAATATCCCAGTCAGTCTGCTTTAGGAACACTACTGGATGTTATGTAACTTTTTTCTGAATGTTAGTCCGTGGTTTTCAATTACGTATTCCTCTTAGAATTAAAACAACCTATATTTAAATATCAGTGAAGCAGTTCAAAACTGATGAGCTACTTATATTGTCCACCTTTAAATTAATTACTAATGTAGATTTTGAAAAAAATACTAAAAGATTTGAATGAGTACTTTTTAACCTTGAAGCATGCATGACTGTGATTTAAATATCATTCAGGATTCATTCAAATGGCAGAAAAAAATAGTTTCTTAGATGTTTAATTTTAGCAGCAGAAATGTTTTAATAATGTAGTTCACGCAATCTGATTAGTTCTTATTAGTATTACTTTTGGCTGCTAGATAATGATTGTTTTACAGTGTTCTCCAATACTTGGTTAATCTTTGGGAAGCTCCAGACCGATAGAATTTTGCATCCAAGCCATAAAGGGTTAATTTTGGTTGGTTGAAAAAAATCGGCTGCATCTAAACTATTGTTTAAAATACAGCCCTCTTCTCTCAATTTTCTTTCTCAACTTTTTATAACCGTTTTAATGACAATTCAAGTCTGGGAAAAACTCTTTTACATTGCTTCTTTACTGGGACTCTTTTGTGAATTGTCTCCTGTGAGAAAAATGCAAGCTTCCTGCTAGCCTCACACTACTGTTACCATAGTTACTTACCAAAAAAAAGATTGTGCTTTCAGTGAAGATAGTATAATTTAAATCAGCTCCCGGATGCCCCAGACCATGGCTTTTGTTTGTTAATTTATAGTTTAGGCTTGTTTCATCTGTGACTAGGAAGTGGTCTGTGTTTGATTCTACAGATGAATGGAGAGGACTGACGCTAGGTGGCACCAGCTGTTGATTATTAATGAAATCTTAAAGCTTTGGGCCACACACCTGAAGAGCAGGCACACTCTTATACATGAATTGCAAGAGTTAGAAATGCCTCCTGATTTTTCTGAATCTGGAAAACAATCGACATGCAAAGTGATGAGACCATACGAAGTCTCCAAATGTCAGTTACTTACTTCTGTCTTTTTTGATTCAGGGAGAAAAAGAAAGATGAAGAAATCCATAAACAATAGAAAAATGTATATAAAAGAGAGGACAAAATCAGGCAGACTATAGACTTTAAAAACTTCTAAATGTAAAACTGATGACTTTTACAAATCACTTTGAGCTCTCCTCTTCTTTTTACAAACCCGGATGTCCCCTTCATGTTTTTTTTTTTTCCACAAAACAACTATTAGTTGATTTTAGATAAAGAAAAAAATCAATGGCATTTTTTAAAATTCAGAAATATCCCTTGGTTTTCATTAAGTGATAATCCTGTCAAATGAAATTCCTCACATTACATGTAGTGGCTGCTTTTCTGGTGTGTTGCTCTTCGACAAGAAAGATGAGCAAAGGGAGAAACTATTAGATAAGAAATATGCATTGTAATGTTTCTGTCTGAAAGCTTGATAAATCCTATTACTTTCCCATTCTTCTGCCATCCATCAATTCTTAAGAAAAAAAGCAAATAAAAGCAAAGTATTTCATCTTGCATTTGTGTGAACACACACACACAGAGATGTTTGATTTTTTTCAAAACTGCTTAAAAGGAAAAAAAATCACAATAATCCTTGTAATTTGTCATTGAGTATATAAGTAATATAAAAAGAGAAATAAAACTGTATAATTAGAGTGTGAAGGATACTGCTTGTTGGTAGAAATATTTTACAGAAAAAATAACACAGATTTCCCCTACCTGGGAATTCCTAAGGAAAAAGGATGTTGTAAAGAGCAAAAAGGTAATGGAGGGCATAGTCCACCTTATCTTGATTACACTAAGAACTTTAATAAGGACATTTTTGGTACATATACAATCCAAATGAGCCAGAATTTTTGTGTGATACAATAGTTAGCAGTATAAATCAGCTAGCACTATTACCGTACCTTTGGTATGTCATTTAATGAATCATTGCAAACCAGTAAGAAGGTATCTCATAGGACTACGATAATAGTTCCACAAAGCTGGGTGCATCTGACTTGAATGTAATCTCTCATAATCTACGTCTTAATTCTGTATTTGTTCCTGCTCAGGCTGTGAAATATTATTTAGAAAAAAATGAAGGAACATTCAAAAAGTTATCTAGCTGATAAAAACTATATATATATATATATATATATATATATATATATATATATATATAATTGTAAGGGTACTGTAAGATTATGATCACCTAGAAACTGTGGTGAGACCAAAATGATGATGTTTAAATGGAATAAATTACAACTACTGCAATAAGCTTCACGATATCAATAAGGTAAATATAGAATATAAGAAAATTAAAGGTTAAGAATTCATTGAAAAAGACAATTGTTTTGGTGATTATCATCTCAGTGTCAGTCATAGCTTTATATCCCAGAAAAATATGATGAGAAAAAAGTAATATTGTTAGGCATGTATCCCACAAAAGGAACAAAGAACACCTTTTAGGATTTTTTTAAAGACACCATGGTTTAAGAGGAAGTTTTAGACTTAGGAATAAATTCAGTGAAAACTGCATAAAAAATGAAAAGTCATAGAAACTGTAACATCTGATAGACATTGAAGGTGATAGAAGATTGAAAATGTTGAAGAAAACAAAAATACAGGTGCTGGGGAGATGGCTCAGTGGAATAAGCACTTCCCTGGCATGCACAAGGGCCTGAGTTCAATCCCTGGTTCTGCCAAAATAAAGACAGAGATTTTAAATGTTAAGTAAGCATTAGTGCAAATAATGGTATGATTGTTTAGACTCAATGGTATCAGTGATAAAAGAGGAAAAAGTTCTTTCTTGTCTCATTGTATCAGCCAGGATTCCATGTTGTCTTGTTCCTAACATTTTCAGTGTTAAGACTGCAGGTCCTGCAGCAAAGGGGAATTGAAGAAAGAATTGTCTGAGATAATATCTAAACTCAACTATGTGTTAATCTCCTTATCCAAATTGAAAAATGATTCCCCTTTTGATATTATTTTAAATGTCTTTTCTAAACATGAGCTATACATGCTAGGACTCATTTTTTTTGTGGTACACATATCACCTGGATTTGTTTGGCCAGTCAACTAAAAATGTTTTTCCCATTTCTAAATTATTTTTAAGAAGAAGAATATTTGGTGACATAGAAAAGTACATAAATTTTCAATTTTAGTGTCTGTAAAGTTTTATTTAATGACAACCATATACGTTTATTTTGGTAGTGTCTACTAATAATTTTCATATTGAAATACCATTTAAGAAGTTGTAACACACTAAGAAGACAACAATATGCAACATATTAATTACTGAAACTAACCTACTAATCGGTTTTGAAACTGTTGCATTGCTGTTTGTTTCTCGATGAAATTATTTTAAAAAGAAGTTGTAACAAATACTACTCATATAGATCACGGATCTGTAATATTTACTGTCTAGTCTTTTTGTTTTTTGATGGTATCAAGGATTGAACTCAAGACCTTACATTTGCCAGGCAAGTAATTATTCTACTGAGCTACCTCACCAGGCCCTGTCTTGCCCTTCAAAGCAAAAGTTTGCTGTCTTCATCTCTAGATTAAAAGAAAAATATATATTTATGTTGTTTGATTCAATTAGCTCAAAAAAAAGCAGTTAAATAGCAGTAGAAAACCACAAATAGCAACTGAGACAATACAGAATATTTAACTACCAGATGAACTGAAAAGTAGCTGAGCCCCACAGCCTATTAAAGATAGGTCCATTTGCTGTGAATCTGGGGAATACTTTTTAAATGTCATTATAAGGAAATCTGTGCTCTCTGTAATTCCTGAATCATATGTCAAATCTGCCATGCCTCAACAAACTGATCTTGATAAACTTACCTGTTTGCTAAGATTCAGTTATTGTTATTGATGCTCTTCAGGCAGGTGTGATTCCAGTTGACTTAAAGTGCAGATATCAATGGAAAACAAGATTTATTTTTCGCAACTACACTTTCTTCTCTTTGTAGATCCATAGATTCTCTCAGAAGATTTTTACATTGCAGAGTTCTGGAAAAGGGTTCACCTTTATGAAAAGATTCTATTCTTAATAAAATGCCTTCTAAAAGGAACCAAACAGTAACAAGATAGGAAAACATTGCACTGCACTATGATTGATAAGACATGATAGAAAGAAAAGTAACAATGAAATATTTATGAGTTATTTACTAGATGTAGGAATATAGAAGAGAATATTCTGACTCATATTAGAAACTAGTATCTACTTTTAAGTATAAAATTAAGTGATTCTGTTTCCCATCACATATCATAAACTCTGTCACTCTGTATAAATGTAAAAGTAAAATTGCAGTATTTTTTCTACAGATGGTCACGACATTTATGCACACTATAGCAGTAGAAATTCCTGTAAAACCTAAAGGATTTTCATTTCCATGAGGATGGTATGGATAGCTATCTTATGATGCCTGTCTCTATGGTAACAGATACAATGTTTAAGAATCTGAAGGAAAGTCTTCCTCTTAGCTGAGAAAGAAATAACAGTATGGTGAGGGAGACTCTATGAGGAAGAGGATAAAGCTGTGGAATGAAAATGAGACAAGTTAAAAAATAAAAGTTGTCACAAGGCAACATTTTTGTGTTTGAGAACAATTTTATCTCTTCTTTATCGAGTAAATAACATCCAACATACAAAAGATTTTAAGGAGATTTTTTGAAGTACTGTTTCTTAGTCAGATACAGTTAAGATCACGCTGACTTTTTACTTAGTTGGATTCCTTGTTTGCTTTGAAGAGAAAGGATTGGTTCTTCCTGAAATAGATAAGCAGAAGGTTCTACTGGCAATTTTAGTTCTTGATATTGATTTAACTGAGTCTGATTACAAGTGTAAAATATTGAACTCTTACTGAACTTTATCACAATCACTGAACTTCTTAGGTAATTGTGAAAGTAGACTGCTCTTTTAAGATATTGTCATAGCTATTTCTCCTAAAGACCAAAATGATAATAAATAAAAACTAGAACTTTGAGAATGTTGGTTTTCCATTTATTTCACTTTATTGTTCCTTTTGCTTAAGGAATAAGAACTCAATATATTTTAATTGTTTTACAAAGAAAATAAATGTGACTCTTACCCTTAGATTCCAAGTACTATATATATTCAAATTGCTATTAAAGTTTACATAATTTTTAATTTATGTTATTTTTATCCTATAAGAAAGATTGAGTGAGATAAGAGAGAAATAGCTGTCTTAGTATGAAGCTATTAGAATATTTTCAAATTTAACAGCCATGTTGGTGTTTCATTTGTTGTGATTATTTTTTATATTTTAAAAGTAAGAGTCAAAGGAAAAAATACTATTTAAGCAAAGAATAAAAATTTAATGAGACAAAATGTTTGTGTTAGATATTAAACAAGTTCATGTCAAATGATATTTTATAAAAACAATTAAAATTTAGTGTTTATTGCTCAAGTGAGTAAAACATTTGTCTGCACAAAAGTTCTATGGGAAATAAAGAAATATTTTTCTGAACTGGCAGGTTGGGTACATGAAAACCAATTGCTCTTCATATACACATGAAGGTAAAAGATGCTCATTGATTTTAGCAAAGAATTATGGCATTAATTGTCCATCTGAAGACAGGGATATAAATAAAAAGAAATATGAAGTACTAAGGGGAATTAAACTTATCAGGAACATTCTACTCTGGTTATACATTGTTCCTATTGTAATATTCCTAGGATAAAACATGATAAGAAAGGAATATTATGCTACAGTTTTATTATGACATACTTTTTTAAAAGTATAATGAGTAGAAATACCCAGTAAAGCATCAGTAATGTAGATTATAGAAAGTGACACTAATACTAGCCTGACATTGTATGGGATTTAGGGGTGCTGCAAGACTCATTCATTTTCTGTGACAAGTGTGCAAAGGAGAAAATTGAGTAAAATCTTCCTCAATTAAAATGGTAATTTATTGAACAGGAATCACAGGTTCTTCTCCCTTTGGTGGCTGAGCCATTTTGTACACTGGCTCTGGTGGCAACAGTGGCACGGACCAGATCCTGTTTCTCCATAAGGCTGTCTAGAATAGGCTTAGAACCCACCAACCGGACTTACAGGTTGTTTCTGCTGTTTTCCATTCATCTCAAAAATATGTACTAGTACATTTGAACTGCTAGGCTCTGAGAAGGAGCTAGATGACTAAGATGTAGCCCCCAAGGAATTACAGATGAATGTGCTTTATGTGGCTGAGAAGAGGAAAATATCTACATTGACAGCTTACCAGTGAGCAGCAGCAGTTGTGAATCCAGATAGAAGAACTGGCTTAGAAATGAGCCTGAGGTTTCCAGGGTTCCTACGCTGAGCACTGTGAAAGAGCTGGCAAGTTCATCAGAGATGAAAATGATAGCTGAAAGAATAAAAACAAATTGAGTGAAAAATAGTAATTTGAAGTAAAGGGTGAAGTGGCATATTTAAAGGGTCACTTGAAATACAGAGGAGTGTGTGTAAAATCTACTCATCTTCACTAGAATCTATCCTAGAAAGTTTAGACATATGCAAAGTTTCTGTTGCAAAAGTCAACTACGGACTATGAGATTACACATCTTTCAATGCATGATAAGAGTTGCCATGTATTTTTCTCATTAGGTGGTCATTTTTACCTTTGTGCCTCCAATTTTAATTAGGTGCTTATAACTCCTACACCAAAAATCTCTCAAAAGAGCTGTAAAATTATCAGATATCTACACGTCTTTGGAAGATTTATGTGCAGTTATCTCTGAAAACTCCGTCCTATACTATCTTATAAGAAATGTTTACATTATTTTCTCAGTATTATGTCTCTTCTGTGTTTAAAGTGAACCATAGAGTTAGATATCAGAAATTACACAGAGCAGGGCTAAAAGGTTGACATTTTTATAGAATAGGCATTTTGCTACATAAACCTGTAACATGAGAAAACTGGGTTGAGTACTATGGTCTCACCCAATTTCAGTGCAATCCAATTTAATTGAACTTGAGCTTCACTCTAAACTTCTTCTAGGAAGTTTAGCATACAGAACTTTATTTTAAAATTTGTAATAAAAGATAAGTGAGACACCTGCTGAAGAATTTGGATGTGTGCAAAGTCTGTCAGACTGTACATATTTGAGCAAATGCAATATCTATACCCTCTCTCCTCTCTTACTCAAACTTTCTGCCTTTCCGTTGCCCTTCTCTTGGCTTTCTCCCATGTCCATAAGTATCTAGACTGTACATATGCAAATAAATGTGTGTCTCTGTTTCTATGCCTGACTCTCTGAAGTTTAGACACAAGCTAAGGGAAGAGGATACTTCTTGAAAATTTATTAATAAAGTACTTTGTCCTTATATGTGAAAGTAAGCATTTCTGTCTAGCTTAGTATGGAAGAGGCCTAATGAACGTTATAAAATACGTATACATGTGCTCAAAAATCACTCAGTGCACAAGCTAACTTTCAGAGTATACTACCAGAACATGAAAAGAATATGACCAGCACCTGAGAAGGCCAGCCCTATTTTTCTCAGTCAGTATTCTTCAAAATTAGCGATATACTGACTTCTAAAATACCATGGATGAGCACAGAATATTTCTGTGTTCTATAAAATCAAACTAAACAATACATGCTTTTGTTTTTAGATAACTTTTCTCAACATTCTGTTTGTGAGCTTCAGATTTGTTTTTGTGTTTAATATGGCTTTTGGTATGGATGTACCACAAACTACTTACCTCGGTTATAGTAAAGGAACATTTGAGTTGATTCCTTTCAGGAACTGTTAAAAAATGATGGCAAATGAATACAACTTGAGATTATAGTACTAAGTGAAATAATTATTTCCTGGATGGGAGGGGAGGGCAGAGAGAGAGAGAGAGAGAGAGAGAGAGAGAGAGCTCATGCAAGCATGAGCGAGCGGACACCATGCCCAGGAAAAGTATGTTGTTATATATGCAAATCTGTTTTCTTTATATGACTCATTTCATTTAGTGCATTAAAGAGAAAGTTCTGGGAAAATTTTGGGCTTTTATCTGTTTGTTTCTTTTCTTCCATTGGTACACATTAGTAGTATATTATTATATGCATCATGGACAGTTGGTATGTATACATGGAATTTTAATTCCCTTTTTGCAAACCTCTCCTATCCCTTTCCTGTACTTTTCTACACATTTGGAACTCCTCTTATATATTTTATACATTTTTGTGTACCTGATTGTCATATTCCTCATAAGGACGTGGAGCATGTACATCACACACACAATTCCCATTCCTTTTTCTCTTTCCTTTTTATTTTATTTATTTATTTTTTTTTTTGGTGGAACGGGAGATTGAACTCAGATCCTTGCACTTGCTAGGGAAGTGTGTATTCTACTGAGCCATCTCCCCAGCCCCACCCCATCCCTTTTTTTTAAACTATTCTCTGTACCCTCTACTCCACTAAGTTCCTTTCCAGTATCCCAAAGATTTTTTTTTTTAATTTCTGACTGTCAGTTCTTTATCTTGCACTGTTTTATGTATTAGAGTACTTGTATAAGACCTACCATGTGATATTTAAGCATGTTTGTCTGACTTCAGTTAATATTGTGTTCTCAAGGTTTGTTAATTTTCCCATAAAGAATTTGAGTTTAATCCATGTTTATGGCAGAGTAGTACTCCACTGGTTATAAATTCTTTATTCATTTATCTGTTGGTGAACAGGCTGCTTTTAAGGTTTAGTTATAATGAATTTAGTGGATATAAACATAATGATGTATGGTTGGAATATAATGTCTTTAACTCTTTTACATAGATACAAGATAGGGGAATAGGTGAGTAAAGTAGACTTTCTATTTTTAGTTTTTTTGAGTACTGTCCATACTGATTTCCATAATAGTAGCTCCAATGTACCATACTACCAACGCTGAAGGCATGTTCATTTTTTCCCACAACCTCCCTGCATTTGTTATTATTTTCTTTCTTTCCTTTTTTTTAATGCTACCAGGGATTGAACTCAGGACCTTGTGCTTGCCAGGCAAGTGCTTATTCTACTGAGCTATCTCCCCAGTCCCTTATTGCTTTATTGTAACTATATTTTCTGGAGTGAGATAGAATCTTGGTGTTTTAATTTGCATTTCTAGAACTGGTAGTGATATTGAACATTGTACCATGTATTTACTGGCAGTTTGTATTTCTTTGTCTGACTAGTTCCCCCTGTTCTTCTGGACTTTGGCCAGTTGAGATGTGATTCACTTTGATTTATGGCTTTCTTGCCTTGTTTCAGTAAGACTGGCCGGGGGATTATCAAATATTTTTAATTTTTCAACAAACAGTTATTTGATTCACTGATTCTTTGGATTGTTGTTTTAATCTCTATTTCATTCATTTCTGTTATACTCTTCATAATTTCCATATGTATATTAGCTTGGGGTTTGGATTGGTTAGTTTTCCAGGACTTTGAAGTGTATCAGAATGCTGTTTGTGTGCGTCTACTCTGATTTTCTGATGTGAGCATTCACAAGTGTAAACTTATCCTTAGAATTGCTTTCATTATGTCCCACAAGTCCTAATGAGTTGTGTTGACGATATTGTTTGATTCTAACAACTGTATCATTTTTTTCCTTAATTTCCTCTGGGACTCACTAATTACTCAGAAGGGCATTGTTAGATTTCCACAAGTTCACAGAATTTCTGTGGTTTCTTTTGCCACTGATTTCTACTTTATTTTCATTCTGAGCAGATAATATGCATGAAATAACTTTGATTGTTTTTCCATTTACTTAAGCATGTTTTATTGGCAAGTATGTGGTTTACTTTGGAGAAAATATATGTGCTGTTGAGAATAATGCATATTATGTTCTTATGGATGGAAGACCCTGTAGATTAAGCCCCTTTGAAGGTTGGATTCAGCACTAATAAGTCTTTCTTGATTCTTTGTCAAAATGATCTATTTGTAGCAGATGGGTACTAAAGTGACTGGTTATAATCATATTGAGTGTTTACCTGATATTTCATGCCCAGCAGTATTTGTATAAAGTTTAGTGTGTCAGGGTTTAGTTTCTACATGTTTATAATTGTTATCGCTTCCTGTTGAATTATTCCTTTAACAGATACACAGTGACCTTTTTTGTTTATTCTAATCAGTTTTGACTTGAAACGCACTTTGTCTGAGGTTGTATTAGCTATTCCTGATTTTATCCAGCTTCCTGCTCATGTTTTCCATCTTTAATTTATCTTGTGAATTACTTTTGTAATTCATTGTAGTTTGGTATACTGCATATCACTGGGTTTCATTTCTTGATCCATTCTCCCATCCGCTGTCTTTTGACTGGCAAATTGAAACTATTCAGGTTGAGAGCTATTTACTGAAAGTTACTGACTTCTTGCTGCACTATTGTCCGCTTACTCATTTCATTCTTTTTATTAGTTAGCTATTCATCTTGTCGGGTGTTTTCATTTGTTTTGATTTATTGACATGGATGGCTCATTATCTCTTTGTAGGATATGCTCAGGAATTCTTTGTAGTGCTCATTTGCTGGTCTTAAATTCTTGAGGTGCTCTTTGTCATGGAAATAGTTTAGTTTGCTATCAGGTTTGAAAGAAAGTTTTGTAAGGTAAATAAGCTGGTGTTGGAAATGACTTTTTAAGAAACAAAACACTTCACTCCAAGCCCTTCAGGTCTTTAAGACTTGTGTTAAGAAGTCCTTTTTAAACAAATCTGGAGTTGAACTTGTGACCTAGTGTTTACCAAGCAGGTGATTGTGCCACTGAGCTTTATTCCCAGTTGAGAAGCTATTGTAATTCTAAAGCGTTTAGCTTTATGTGTGGTTCATTGTTTATCTCTAACAACTTTAATATTTCATCCCATTTATGGACTTCTGATGCTAGGACTATATATGGTGCACGAGGTTCTATTTTGGTTGTGGTTAGTTCATGCTCTATTTGCCTCATTTATCTTTCTGTTTATTTCCTTCCCTACATGTGGGAAATTTTCTGCTACTATCTTTGTGCATACATTCTTTATGCCTTTTGTCATATCTTTCAATATTTTAGTTAGCGTTATAGCTCTTAGATTTGTCTTCTTTCACATCACCAATGTTTCTGGGTCCATTGTTCAGGTTCTCTTGTTGTCTTTATTGTGCCTTTTGAGTAGTTGCTCTCTGAGAGCATTATTTCTTCTATATTAAATCCCTGATTTACAAACATGTTCCATTGCTAGAGGACATTTGTAAGTCAGATTTGTTCATAAATGAAAAATTAATCATTTAGACATTTTATCTAAATATACAACATATAATACTTTATACTTCCTAGCAGTCCCCTCCACAATACCAGTGCTTTTCCTCTTGTCTCTAGGTATCTTGAACTTTGACTGAGCTCAGTACTACTGTAGGCCACCACCCCCATGACAGTGTCCAGCACATAATTTGTTTGCATTTGTTGGAAATTGGTTTCCATCTACCAGTGGTCACAATGACAGATCCATGCACATTAGTGAATGTTTGCCTCTCTGATATACAAAAGTTGATGGTTACTATAATACTGCAATTCTGTCCTCAAATTGTTTATGTCTGCTGCCCAGATTTTTAGTATGATTTTTAAATTCTTGGAATTCTGTTAATATTTTTCTGGACTCAGTTTCTTTTAAACTGCTCACACATAGTTTATTTGTTTATCCCTTTTTTCACTTAATTAAGCTTATTTTTTAATAATTTTATTGAGAAACAACGAGACAGTTTGAAAAACGATTAGTAGGACAGTTTCAATAATTAATATATTGCATATTGCTGTCTTCTTGGTGGTTACTCATAGTATAAGATGCAGACATGATATCCTGTCCACAAACACTGTCAGAACAACTCTTTCTACTCACTGAATTAGGAGAATGTAGCTGTATATTTATCCTATTTTGAATATGCATATACAAAATGGCCCTGCATTTGGATCCCCTTTTTTGTTTAGTTTTGTCAGAGAAGGGTATTCTATTGTCATTTAAATATTGTAGGTTTGTGAATTCAGCAAAATATTCCAATATAGTCCAGTAGTCCGTATTAATAGGGGGTTTTCTATAGGACTGGCAGTGTCAGAAGTTGTTGACTTGAGCCTTTTACAACTCAGCATATTGGTACAATTTTGGTATATGCAATGATCACATTTATCATTTTACCACGATATTTGTACCTGTGCATAATATACCTTGATTTATCATGTTTCTCATCCCTTTCCCCTCCCTTCACTTCATGATTTGTATAATTTTGTTAAATCATCTAATTTTGTATTAGTCTTCTGAAAACCCGTGTATCATTTTGATTACTATTTCCATTCCTTTATTTGTTATGTTTTCTGAGATCCTACAGTGTACCACTTTTATCTGTTTTGTAACCACTTCTGTTATCCTTTAAACTAATTTGGATGTGTGGTTTATGCTATTATCCTGCTTAATACCCCCTGAATTAGAATTGGGGGAGTTGGGATTCTGGACAGATACACCGTGGCCTTGTCTTCTCATATTTCAATAATTATATGATCATAGCAAGCAAATCAGCTACACTAGTAGCATTTAAGTCAAGTTGGATATTGACATACCATGAGAATCAATCATGTGTCACCTTTACTTAAATGTAGAGAATTCCACAGTTACAGTATAAACCTGAAGACAATCTGCGTAATGACCCACAGCTAACATGTACTTAATGTGCCAGCTATTATCTCCTCTAACAGTAGGAAATCATTCAATAGTTGTTTTATAGAGTCAAATATCTGAAGTCAAATAAAGCTTTAAATTGTACTATTAAAGATTCAGGAAGCTGGAGAAAGGAAATGCAAGAAGAAAATATTGAAACTATAAAACACATGAAGGAAAAACAGAAGGGGAAAATGTTGTAGTGGAATTAGAGGACGTGTCTATAGAGTGAATTAGGGAATAGGAAAGACTAATGAGAAATAGGTAATAAAAATTTGAAGCAAGAAGTAATTATATGACCAAAAGGATATGAAAGGAAAAAGTTAAAAGAAGACTAATTAAAAAATAGAGCAGAAAATGTAAGGAAAGAAGGGAAAATAATAATTTGAAGAGAAGAAAAACATAAGGAAAAGTGACAAGGGGGAGTTCCCCATATACCCCATAAACTACTTAAGAACCAGAAATGAAAGAGAGAGAACATACACACACTCATAACAGACAGAAAAGGAATGAAAGAAAGGAAGAAAGAAAAGGGCAAAGAAAAAAAATATTATTTTGGATATGGTGTTTTTCCTGAATGTAAAATTTTGAGACAGCTTATATTTTTTTCCAATACCAGGGGTCGAACTCAGGACCTTATACTTGGCAGGCAGGTACTTATGCAGCTGAGCTATCTCCTTGGCTGTTGGAACAGTGTGTAAATCAAGCTATATTCCTGCTCATCCTGATATACAGAGAAAGCAATCAGACTCCTATTTGTTTCTTCTGTGTAAGAATTGTTTTGTCGATGACTTGTATTCTTAGTAACATTTTGGCCATTTATTTAAGACAGTGATACACAGTGTATTAACCATTGTTATTCTCTAATTATATTGTAAAGAAATTATTTTATTTAAAAATGATAACTAGAGCATCATATTTTTTGCACATGGGTAGATATTTCTGTTATGCTAACATGAAAGGTAAAATAACTGAGTCATGAATTAGTCAGCTTTAGTTGGTAATAAGTTTTCCAAGGTAAACGTATGTATTTAAGCAAAATCACTTCACAAAATTATATATATTGTCGCCACTGCTTGTTATTTTCAATGTTAAATTTTTGACACTCTGGCTGTTGTGCAAAAGTTCTTTATTGTGATTTTCATTTCCATCTTATCAGCTTGAGAACTTTCTGTTTATCGGTCATATGGCTATTATGTGGAGCGTGTTCTAGTGACATGCTCATTTTTTTGAAATGTCATATTATTTTCTTTTTTATGAAAAAAAACTTTAATTAGAATGTAAGATAAAATAAAAATTAATAAATAAAACCCGTGCTCGTACTTAACAAAGAGAGTAGGAAAATAGGAAATAAATAGGAATATTCCCCTGCTGGAACAGCTAGAGAGTGCACAGTCTGATGAAGATAAACAGACCAGGCCTCATGCTAATGTTGATATGCAGAAGTACTCACATATTTTCCAAATGTGGTCCTTATATTTATTATGTGTTGCTAATATTTAGATAGCCATCTCTGTGGAAGCCTTAGAGTTTCAAAGTTGCTGAGCTCTGAAGACATACTTCGACAGATGAGGTAACTGAGACTTAATAGAGAAAATGATACTATAAAAGGCTCATCTTCCTAGTAGTAAGAACAGAAATGTAATTTAGATCTCCTAACAATGAGGAAAAATTATTTTCCTATTGAATTGTGCCTCTCTTGTCCTTCTAATTGATGACTCAGACTCTTTGTCTTTGTGAGGCAAATAAATCCATGATATAGTAATTGCACCATCAAGTATAGAGTGCTGCATGAGTAATCTTACTTATTCTTGAACAAAAACATTTCTGACCTACTCTCATTGTAGCACAACCATGCAACATTTGAACAAGTATTTTTTCTGTTTGCCTCAGCTATTATTTTTCCTTTGCTGTAACTTTGTTCCTAAGTTTTTTCTCACATATATTCATATTACTTCTAAGTTCCTATTCCAAATTTGGTTCTAATTGAAGAATTTCTCATTTTTTCTCTAGTGGATTAATAAGAATATTAATTTTATGATATTTTCTTTATTTACATGGTAGAAATTTAGATTAGAAAACATAATTACTAACATAATAATACCTGCTACTTACTGGATATTTTGTATGCTAGATGAAAATCTAAATACATTTCATGTATTATTTTAATTAGTTTTTAATACAATACCAAATTGCGTTGTTTTGGACTTACTTTGTAGATCTATAGGCTGAGCCTCAGTGAACTAAAGCTACTTATGAATGGTTAGAATTTGACTTACGAGATTACAAACTCTTAGCCTCTTAAAAATCTCTTTAAAACCCCAGTCCACATTCTCAGAAGGAAACCAGTTTAGCAACACAGTATTTGAGGCTTGTATTTAGTGCTTCTACCATGAGTCTTAGAGATGTCCCCTAGTTCTGATCTTATTAAATAATTTCAGTGTCATTTTCAAGCTAAAAATCAAGAAAGAAACAATTCTAGGCCTTGAGATTTCATTTAATTGAACTCTCAATAGTGTATTTTATTAGTGAGCAGCCTAAATTCTGAATAAGTAAATTCATACCAGAGACCAGATTATAGCTGATTTTTTAATGTATTTAGTACAGGGTCTACAGAGTCTCACTATATAGATAGGATTTTCGTGATCCTCCTATTTTCAGCCTCCCAAGTGCTGGGATTATAGGCATGTGCCACCATACCCAGTCTCATTCACTATCTCAGTAAGCACTGGGGTAGGACGAGCAGGGCACATCAGGGATTGAACCATGGTCCCTATTTCTGCCTAAGCAGGTGCTTTAATCTCATGAGCTATCTGCTTTAATATGCTGAGCTATAAAATGTGATTACTTTATTGCCTAAGCCTCAGGTCTTTTCTGAAAACCAGCAGTAGTAGCTGACTTTTTCTTTTTCTTGCGTTCACATCGTAGATGAGATTTTGACTTTAATTCTAGGAAAAAAATCTAAAGATTGAGTATTTGTCACATATATTATTTGCAAATATTTCTTCTTTTCATGGAAAAATCTTTCCTCAAATGCCTGCT
The DNA here is from genome assembly GCA_004027165.1 of Ctenomys sociabilis. Taxonomy (NCBI): domain Eukaryota; kingdom Metazoa; phylum Chordata; class Mammalia; order Rodentia; family Ctenomyidae; genus Ctenomys; species Ctenomys sociabilis. The sequence goes on from PVKA01002753.1 coordinate 39,525, forward strand.
CGTGTTTCTAGTCATTGATCAGAGTGAGTCCTTTTGTCATCGCTTAACATAAGACAGTTACTAATCAAAGCTTTCTTGTACAGTTATGAATCCACCTGGCATATTATTTTTCCCCTTAAGCAGAAAGAAAAGCACATACAAATTTTATAATTTAGTTGTTTATTTGTGTGTGAACAAATAAAAATGTCATTATCATAAGGAGCTGTAAGAAATTTGATAAATTTTAAGTACAGAACTTTACAGATAATGAAATATTTTCATGTTTATTTGGTTCACTTAAACATGTTAGATATATATGCGCTCTTTATGTATATCTACATAACTAATTTCTCTGCTAAGTTCTGTTTAGCATGTGGTGATAACTTTCTAAATTATTTGTGGTCTAGTCTTTAAGTTTATTCTCCATAGTACTTCCATGATTATCTATATCCAGGTCAGACCTTATTATTTTACTCCCCTCTTGAGAATCCACCAATCGTTTCTCATTTATTTTAGTTTTAATTCAATTTGGATAGAAGCAAAAGGCATTTATAGTATTTTTGCCTACCCCATTCTCAAATCTCATCTTTCACATAACATTTGGATCCCTCATCTCAGTCATACAAAATAGCTTTTAAATGAACTTTTGGAAATGATGATCAAACCCTATACAAAAGGAAATCCTTCCTTTTGTCACAGACTCACATTTAGAATGCTTGCCACTCTTTTCAGGTCATGTAGATAGTCCCTCTTACCTGATTTTGGCAGAATCACATACCTCTATGTATGCTATCACAACACACTCCTTGGGGCCAGGAAGATGGCTCAGTGGAAAAAGTGCTTACCTGGCAAGTGCAAGAGCCTGACTTCAATTCCCAGTTCTGACAAAAAAAAATACCCTCCTGATTTCATGTAAAAATTTATCTTGCTGTGCTATACATTTCAGGGTCTTTTATATAAACTATCAGTGCATAACCACTATATATTCCCCATCCTTTCTGTTGCTTTGTCCAGCACCTCTGGAAAAGAGGTGAGACTCCAGTTTTATTTAAAGTTATATTGCGTTACAAAACCAAAATCAGTAAGATGTATTTTGCATTCTGTGTGACACTGTTGCTACTACTTCCTTCTCCCCAATGTAATAATTATAGTGTATAAGTAGTATCATTTCCAGGGTTTGAACTTAACAATATTAAGTTTATGGAAGTGAGTTGAGCCTATCTATCATCCTGGTCTATTGCTGTGTTAGAAGTTGAAATTCTTACATATGATTATGTATATAGTGATTATTTTATATAGTGTTTTATTTTCTTTAGTTTACATACTGCCTTCCTCTGCTGGCTGTCTTAATGCAATCAAATTATTCATTGGATAAACACTATATGTAATTTCTGGAATGAGCAGGTGAAATCACAGAAAATAACATCTACATTTAAGAGATAACCTAATTCAGACATGTTAGTATAGTAATACAAAAGTTGTTCTTTTTCTCCCTCATTTCTCACTAATAGAAAATGTTGGAATACATCACTTACCCAATTGTGCTATGAAGCATGGTTTTTGTGAAATGTAGCTAATGTTAAAAGTATATGTTTACTTACATTCCCCCACTGAGCTTTCATCAGAAAATGAGTTACTTTCTGAAGGTTTTGAGCATGGCCAAGAGATGATATATATTACCAACAGTTGCAAAACAGAGCAAAAGTGTGATTACCTTATTGCCTAAGCCTCAGGTCTTTTCTGGAAATTCTGCCAGCTAACAAGTACCCTGAGGCTTCAAGGAGAGTAAGTATTCAATGGATGTGTCAAATGATATGATGTGCTAACACCCACTTCTTCTAATGTGTAGCTTTATGACAAGATACTAATAAAGAAGTGAACAAATTCATTATTTCATAATTCCCCGAATGTTCTCTGTGGAGAGAAAAATCCCTAAAATGCACAAGTATGTAACAAATTGATTCTGAAATGTATCCATTCTTTAAAATCACAATCCTCTCTGACAGGAAGCCACATGTCAGGAGCTGTGTATACTTAATTATTTATTTTGATGCTTTTCACAGCAATTTTATTCATTCTTTATTGACATTATATATAGTTCTGTTCAAATATAGTAAAATTTAATATGCTCCTTTTCAAAAACACATTGATACTGACAGAATTCAGTTGTTTAAACTATAACGCTAATTTATTAGAGAATGAACAATTACTTGTGTGATTGTTTTTTTTCCATGTGCCAGTTTTTATTTGTTTTTTTTTCATTTATTTTTATTTTATTAAAATACAAATGTCAATCAGACAGTTTCAAGACACCTTAACCATACACATTCGATGAATTAATACATTGTAAACTATTTTCATAATGTTTTGGTATTATACAAGGTGCATATATGATATTATATTTACAGATATTATTTTAGCAGTTATCTCTTACCAGTGAATTAAGAGTGTAGTTGCTTACTTATCTTAGTTTTTTATACCTGAATTATATCAAAAATTCAATAATTATTTACCTAGTGGATGACCATAGTACTGAAAGCCGACATAATATCCTGTCCAACCACCATTAATGCAGATCTTGCCTCTCATAGAATTATGTAGAAGCACAGCGTTATCTATCCCAACTGTACTGTCTATACACACACATCCTGATTTTTTCTTTCTATAACCCTTCCTTTGTCTACACCTGTCAAAAGTGGGCACTCCATTGACATTCAACTACCTTAGGTGCTTGAACTCGACACTACACTCCAACACAGTCCAGCATTCTACAACCATAGTGAGTTATTCAAAGAAATTGTCGACCATATCCATTTATAGCTCAGCTTAATATTATGGCCTCATGATGTATACTTCATTTTTATACTTTTCTTCTGGATGGTTAAGACTTAGGTAGATCAAGATTTATATACCAACACAAGACCTTTATATTTCCTATGTGGTCATTGAAGTCCTCTCAGGGTTTATCTTGTAGTCCTGCACATTATTCTGTAGTTCCTTTGTCTGTGTCATCCATGTGGATGAGTCACGGTCAATGCTTGACCAGATTGCTCTCTGTGAGAGCTTGAGAGAATGTTTTCTCTTCATTTGACTCTCCCCAGGCACACTTTAGAACTTCAATCTCTTTATTGTGTGATTGTTTTAGCCAAAGTAGAGGATACATTTTGCATATATTTTCAAATCACATGGTAACATTACAAACATAGTAAACATGGTCATGCTTGGTACATAATTTATAAATTAATTTGTTGACCTTGTTCTAACAAGATATTGGATGAAAGCAATGGAAATGTGTAAGATCAAATCATAATCAATAGTGCGGATGAGTCAAAAGTTGTAATTATATGTTAAAAATATATTTGATGGGGACCAGGGACATGGCTCAATGGAATAAGCACTTCCCTGACAAGCACAAGGGCCTGACTTCAATTCTCTGGTTCTGCAAAAAAAAAAAAAAAAAAAAAAAAAAAAAAAAAGTAAAAAAAAAAATGTTTGATGTATAGTGCTTATTTCTCTTCTCATTTTTTGTAAAAACAATGCTATGTTGATATTCATTTGTATCATCAGATAAATGAAAAGAAAACCTTTTTAAGTTTCAGTGTAGCAAAGTTGGAAAATACTCTCCCAAAGTATTCTGGGAAAATGAGAGGAATGATTGCATTATATTATAAATTATTTCCATTACTGTTTCAGTCAATATGAAGGTACAAGTCAGTGTGGGGCATATCAGTAGAAGCCAAATGAAAACATTTTCAAGTCAATGAAACTATTGAAAATCTGGATTAACTGAAGGAACTCACTTCTTTTATAAAAAAAATGACACCTGTCATAATGGTGCCAAAATAAGACTCCTTCTAATACAACTACAAGCTTGATTTCTTTTAAAAAAAAATTATTTAGTACACGGTCTCACTACACAGACTGGACTCATAATGATCATCCTGTTTTCAGTCTCCCGAGAGCTGGGATTACAGGTGCGCACTATCACACCCAGTCTCAGTCACCCTCTCAGCGTGCTCAGGGGGCAGGGCCAACATAGCACACCAAGGATCAAATCACAGTCCCTGAATCTGCCTAAGCAGGGCTTTAATCTGCTGAGCTACCTGGCTAGCCTTACACACTTGAATTTTTTAAAATAATTATAATGGGAATTATTTTGAATACATTACCTGTGGGAGTTGATAAGTATCCCTATTATATTTGCTCTCCAGAGAGACAAATTAATGTCCTAGTTTTTCACAGTAATATCATGTTTACTAACACATCATTCCATGAGTTTATTCTCTTCATCGGTTTACTTTCTTATCTCTCAAGTATAATTCCTGTGATATATGAGAAATAAATTGCCTACAATCAAATATTTTAAAAAGAATCTGCTTCTGAGGAAAACAAACTCAATATAACATCATACTTCATTACCAATCATTTTCTCTTTTTTTTGTATTTTAACAGTCTACAGGGGTTTTCAAGGTCTCATTACTAGATCAGACTCGTAGTGATCCACCTATTTTACAGCCTCCAATCCAAGAGCTGGGATTACAGGTGCACACCACCACACCCAATCTTGATTGCCCTCTCAGGGTGTCCCTAGGGTGGGGCCAACACAGCCGGTCTAGGGATCGAAGCCCTGGCCCCCTGTACCTGCTTGCAGGCACTTTAATCTCCTGAGCTATTTGGTCGACCCTTTCACCAACTTATTTTTGTAATCATTTTTCAAAGAAGGCAGCATATTTGAGAAAATAAACTGATCAATTATCAAAGAGCATATCAATTTGGGACCTAGGGAAACTCCAAATTGTCATATCAGTTTTGCCACATACTCTTTGGCTAAGTGGGTTTTTGCTGTGTTTCTCATGAAAGTTCATATTCAACTGGAAAAATATATGAGGAGCAATATGGTAAGGACAATGTTGATGAAAATTTGATTTTCAAACTCATATTGGGAAGAAAGAATCTATATATGAAATACTAAATTTTCATAGTCTGGCTCCTTATTTTGCCATTGTAGAATTTCTAACAAATTGAAGTGTTATATTACATCATTATAGACAAGATCATAATTTGTCTGGCTTAATGACTTTAAATCAATTTCTATATTAAAAAATACATATCAGTATCATCTCTTTTTAGTGATTTTTCTGTGCTGGGGATGGAACTCAAGGCCTGAAGCATGTCAGGCAAGCACTCTGCCACATATATATATCTTTTTTTTTTTTTTAGATAACTTCAACTGCCAAGGCTGGCCTCAAACTTCAAATTCTTCCTTAGTGTCTTGAGTAGTTGAAATTACTAAAATCACAGGAGTGCATGAAAATATCAAGCTTATAATTTATTGAATAAAGGCAGCAGGTATCTTTTCTTGTCTGTCATTTTCACATTTCATTACATTTATATAGTTCAAGTACCTTCCATTTTGTAAGGTTTTATTGGGCACGCATTACATTGATGATATTGCATTGAGCACTAAGAGCAATAGAAAAATCAATTAGAGGTGATTTCTGCCCTCAAGAACCTGAAGTATTTAAGAGGGAACAGCTCTCTGAACACACATGACTACTACTATATATCACCACTCTCTAGCCTTCCTCATACTGCTCCTGTGGCCATTGGTACTAACAGCATAATAAAACATGGCACAAAGCAATAGTATAATCTTGATACATCCTTGATTGCATAATAGATACCCAGTGTCTGTCACATCATCAAAATCAGGTCACATCCTCCTTTGTTTAAGCTTGAATCAGAGAAAATCAATCATGGAGATTTCATGAGAAATACATTGTATAGCTCCTATTACTCTCCTGTTTGGCTCCTTTCATCTCTATACAGTGTCATGACAGGTACTACAGAGGGTTGCTATTGTATCAGGCACATGATTGGATGTTTTCAAATTATATGTAGATACTGAGTTGATCTCTCATTCATTTAAAATTATAGCTCACTCTGTATGCATATAGTAAACTGTGGAAATGTATATATTTTGTTTTCTTAATCTACATTGTTTGTCATGGAGGACCTATATCTGATCAAAAGCAATACTATACCTTAAATTTAATGCAAATGATACAATATAAAAACATTTTTCCAAAGAGTTTTGATAATAATGTTAAAGCTACTCCTTGTCATGGAATACAGATTATTAATTGAGTACAGGCAATGGCTTAAGCCATCCTTGTCTTTCCCATTCAGTCAGATTGGAACAAGGAAACCTCTGGTCACACCTGAAGCCTCAGTGGTCCCATAATGCTGTGATGCCTCAGGGCAAGATTGCATGCACTGAAGAGATCCTGTTTCCTTGAAAACCAGCTGGAAATAATTAAAGCATTGAACCTTGGGGAAAGGACAAATTTCCTGGTATCCTGCCATCTCTCTCCACTATCCTCCTCATCATAAAGACCCTCATTGGCATAAGACCACCAGCACCCTGAGTCATCCATTAATTCTTTCACTATTTTCTTCAATCAATAAATGTTTATCCCAGCTTGCAATGCTGGCCCCACTGTCAGGGCTTGCTGAGACAACAATTGAGACTGGGCATGGCGGTACTCAGTGTAATACAAGCACTTGGAAGGCTGAAAACAGGAGGACTGCTAAGAGTCTGATTTGTGTAGTGAGAACCTGTAGATTCTATACTAAATACATAAAGAAAATTAAAAATGTGGAGATTCTGGCTGCCTCATGGCAGTATACAACTGGACACCCCAGTTTGTCATTAACAGCTACTTGTCCCAGTACTCCTCTACACTGCATTTTGATTCTTGCTCTTCTAACATCTGGCAGGAGATTAGAGTTCATTGCAGAGTTCCCCAGTACTCCCTATCCTAAGTAATTCGAATGCATGTATACAAAATAATTACCTGTCTTATCTATTTTGACAAGCACAATGATGGTCTCCCAAAGATACATATGTTCTAATACTTGGAACTTAAAAATATGTTGCTTTACAAGACTACTCTCAGTTTCATTGAGATTTACTAGAAAGATTCATAGACTTCATAAAAGCTAGTATACCCTTTGCTACAGTTTTTTACAACAAAAGAGCAAAGATAAAGTCAACAAAGGACAAACTTACGTAAACCAGAGTCCAGAAGAGATCAATTGTTAGTTTCTAATTTTACTTTCCATATGAACAGCTTAACTATCCAAAACTGATGTGTGATGACATATGGAAAACTCTGCCAAGAGAACTTACCTATGTCTTGGTGTTCAAGGTATGGCTTAAGGCCTAAAATGAACAAAGGCATTCTTATCATCAAGGATAGTGCAAAGATTCCCAGGTTATCAGATACATCTTTGGAATACACAGATACATACAACTTAGACTCACTAATAATTCACTACATAATGAGAAAAAGTAGCTTGCCTGTATAATTCAAGTAAGGATCTTAAGTGAGATTATTTGAATTATCTATTTGAGCCTAATAAAATCTTAAAGATCTTTCAAAAGTCAAAGGTACAAGAATGAAAACCAGATTGTCAAAGTAACATGATATATATTTGAAGATCCTGTGCTTTAGGCTTTGAAGTTACAGGAATATGTCAGTGAGTCAAGGAAAGGAAGGGACCTTCCAAAAGTGAAAAAGGCAAATAAAATAGCTTTCTCAAAGTTTCTAGAATGAATTCATTTAACTCAGTGTCAGACTTTTCATATCTACAACTTGAAGATAATAGAGATGTATTTAATCCACTAACTCAATAGTTATTTATCACATAAGCAACACAACTATATACAGTATAATATAAATAGATGCATTTATCAAATATTGATAGATGTACATCCTGTTAAACCTATCATCAGTTAGAAATATAAATGAAAATGCATTCCGTATGCCTACTGAACATCTTAACCTACCAATACTGTACATTGTAAAATACCAATTTCTCTATGTGGCTGACTGGATTTGCAAATTTCTGGAATACCAGGTCACACATTCCTAGTTCTGAAAATATTAATATTTAAAATTTAAAGTAAAATTTCTATTCCATCTATATCACTTTCCTACCATTGTCAAGTTGAAAAAAATCAATAAGTCAAATCACTATTAGTCTGGTTTTGGATATGTTTGTAGATTAATATAACATCGTCTCCTTACCAGTGGTTTTCATTATCACAGAATCAGTTACTTGTAATCAACTACATTCAAAAAAATGTTAAAGAAAAAATTTGAAGTATAAAAAATTCATAAGTTTTATATTGCACATTGATCAGAGTAGTGTGAGGAAATTTTTTCCATCTGCTTTTGTCCTGCTAAAGATATAGATGCTACTTTGTCCAACATATATGTACCATATATGATTTGCTGACTAATCACTTAGTAGCCTTGTCAATTGTGTGTGTGTGTGTGTGTGTGTGTGTGTGTGTGTGTGTGTGTGTTACTGCTGATTGAATTCAGGACCCTGTGCTTGCCAAGGAGGAGTATATGCCAATGCACTATCTCCCCAGCCCTCAATTGTGATAAAGGACAATTTGAAGCATCTCATATTAACACCAAATAAGGGTGATTATAGTACAGTAAGTTATTTTAAGAGTGGGAGAAACCACATTCATATAACTTTTATAATGGCACAGTTTTATGATTGTTCCATTGTTATGTTTTTAGCCTATTTTTGTACTTAATTGGAGAATTGAACTTTATTGTAGATATGCATAAGAAAAATACCATATATAGGCATAACGTGGAGCAGATATTTCCCATTAAATATTGATGTATTGAACTTTAAATCCATACAGAATATGAGGGAAAACGGTTTTTAAAAAGTAATATACACATATTATTACACAGAAATTTTGAAATCTAACCATATACAGCCTTGTAGCAGAAGTCCTATAACATTTTTTCTTGTGTCTTTTTTTTTCATTTATTACCCATAAAAAAGAAACTTCTATGTGTGACACAGTATGCCTAAGATATTTGATATTTAGAAAGATAGTTAGGGTAAACTGAACTGCATATGTTGCAGGGTAATAATCAGCTGCTCTTCTGGATGGTTCACAACCTAAGTTTGCAGATCAAAAATTGGACAAATGGGAGGACTGCAAGGTCAGCAAACATTTTGGCCCTAGCCTTTCAAGGTCAGTGAAGACTCAGGACATAGGGAAACTGTACTATAATATGTAACTCACTTGTGCCCCAAATTTTCTGATCAAGGTGGTTATGGAGCCACAGAGGAATGTGATTGATGATGTACAGTGTGCCTAAGGAGAGTCACATGGACATAAAACTTTCTCACAGGCTTTCTCAGAGAGCAACTTGGTCAAGCAATGGCCATGACTCATCCACATGGCTGACACTGACAAATGATGTACAAAGTGCGGTACAGGGTTTCAGGCTAATTCCTGAGGGGATGTGAATGAGCTTGGCAGGTATGAAAGTTACATTTCTTGTTATATACTTCTTGCTTTATCTCAGTCTGAACCATCCAGCAGGAAAGTATAAAAATTAGGTATAGAAAGTAAAACCATATTAGTATGCTGAGCTGAAAAAGGCTCTAGTCAACAACTTCTGTGGATAACCCACGACTATTATGAACTGCTGGACAGTGTTGGAGTGTTTTACTGAAGTCAAGCACCTATAATAATTGAATACCAACAGAATATCCATCCCTGACAGGACTAAACAGAAAAAGGGATACAAAAGAAGGACCATTCTGTATTTGTATATAGAGAACAGTTAGGATAAATATGCAGCTACTTTCTCATAATTCTATAAGAAAGATTTGCACTAATATTGTTCAGACAGGATATTCTATCTGCTTCTTGTGCTATGGATAACCACTAGGAAAATAATAATGTAAACTGTATTAATTATTGAAAATGTCTGATAAATCAGCTTTGAAAAAAAACATAAGTATACAGCTACATTCTCTTAATTCAGTGAATAGAGGGATCTGCTCTAATAGTGTTTGTAAATAGAATATCATGTCTGCACCTTGTACAACAAATAACCACTAAGGAAACAATATGCAATGGATTAATTATTGAATGTGTCCTACTAATTTGATTTGAATCTGTCTGATTGCTATTTGTTCTTCCATAAAATTATGGAGAAAAGAGAAAAAATACAGTATATAGTGGGCTCAGAAATATCTATTATTTCAGCTTCCATTGGGAGGTCTTGGAATACTGCATATTCACTGCAGATAAGAGTACGTTGCTGTGTGTGACTGTATCTGTGTTCACTCACGTATATGCATGGGTATTCAAACCAAACTTTTTACTACCTTACCACTATCATATCTTAACCTTAAGCACACAAATACTTAATTACATGCATAAGTGTAGGTCAATGACAGCTTATGCATTTGTAAATGGAACACATTGAGTTTGACTTTGGGTTCTGAAATATATGGCGAACACCAGCACAGCAGATGGTTTCTGGGTGCCTCACTGAGGACCAAGTTTTAGTATATTAAACTGATGATTATTATTACAATTTGAATTCCATATCTATTTGAAAGGAAATTCTACCTAAAGTCCATTTCCAAGATCTAAGTTTTAGAAACTTAGCTTTATAGTCACAGAATTTATTATATTCCTTTTATACTTTTCTAATATGTAGTTTCTTTAACAAGAAGACACTGAAGTTTTAAGTAGCATTATATGGTTGTAAGTAAAACTAAATAATACAGCTCTTCAGGTGGTAATAAGAATGTTCTCGGAAGTATGTTATACATTTTCATATCCTGGTTACTTGGTAGACATAGAATTTCTTAAATCTTTCCCTGAAAATTGCAGTACACCTTAACAATACTTCTTAAACATAATGCTTAGCAAATACCAGGATATTATAGCCCTGGTATTCAATTTTGCTCAGCAGTTGGTCTCTGCTTAAATCATTCAAAATGGTAATTAGAGAAAGTCAACATTATATGTAACTCTGTAATTTCATTTCTGTACAAGTACCACAACCAGAAAGTTTGGAAGACATTAACCATTCGCAGCTAAAAACTATAGTATATTATAAAAAGAGTCCAGTCAGTCATAATACTGATTATAAGTTTATGTAGACAGTTCTTATTAATCATAGATTCCAGGTTTGTGAATGCTCTAACTTCCCCAAATGTATTGGTAGCCTTCCATTAATGCAGCACTCTTAAAGCTGTTGTGGACATGCACAGTATGGGGAAGAATCTGACTTACTGGACACATCTCAGCTGAGGCCAAAAAAAGCATTACCGCATTGTTTTATTACAGGCACTGTATGTAATGCCACCTATGTAATGTACTTTTCCTTAGTGATTATGCCATTTAAAATTGCCACCAACCATACTGGTAAATGTTGTCTAGTATTCCTGAGCCTCGAGATCATCATGGCCTTAAGTTGGGGACAAAGACACATTAGCAAATTTTTCAGGCGTGATTTATGCTGCTGTTAGTGGTGTAATCAGTGTTAACAGATCAAAAGATAAGTTCTTTTAAACAGAGATAGCATAAAGCAAGATAATATATTGACTATTATACAAAACTTCTATGACCAGAAGACTGCAGACAGGAGGCTGACATTGTATTTTCCTTGGCAAATGATTCGAGATTTTCTACTTCAGTGTGTGTTGTAAATTTGTAAAACAAAACGATGGAAAATAAATAAGCAATTTATCAGCAATAACCAGGATGTCATAAATTTAAAATAATACAGTTTTATGTTCCTTAAGTAAATATCATAAGGGTTACAGGAAGAATAAATCCTTTTGCTTACAAATACTTGGCCATCATCTTATGTTTTTGTTTTGAATTCTTCTTGCCCATCTACATTGCAGATTATTATTTTCCTCATGTGTTTATATTTGCCAGCCATGATGATAGTGAAAATACCTAACTTCCATGTCTCTGCACATGTGGCAGTTGGCAACTTTTCTCCCATTTTTACCTGTTTATGTCGTTTACATCATTTTTCATGATTCTATCTTATTACTTGAACTTGAGCTCTCCCAAGCATAACTTTGGTAAGAACATGAAGGTTGTGTATGTCTGTGTTTGCATGCTTAACTATACATTGAAGATGATAGGTATGCATATATATTCATGCATATATTGTTAATATTATGCATGTATCTTTATGGGGTATATGTACATGTATTTATAAATATGTGCATGTTAAATATGTATATTTATAAAATTATACAGCAATATATTGATATGCAATACAGAGTATTTGAAACCTATAGGATTTAAACTCATTTTCTGCCTGTCGTTATTCAAATCCTTTGAACCTTTTCACATTGCCTCTTACAGCATAGAAGTCCCTGCAATGTGGGATGTTTTTACAGTACAAATATTTTAAATATTTTGGAATGTCTTGAGATCTTTGAATTAAATATCAATTAAATTAATACCATAAAACTGAATGTATAATCTTTATTTTTGATTAGACTTTATGTGGCTTGTACATATAAAGTGAGAGAATGAAAGATTACTCCATTTTTGTAAAATTAGAGCATAATTAGGATGTAAAACCAACAAGGATTATTTCTTAATTCACTTTATCTGCCAAGAAAAGATCAGAACACTTAATTAAAATAAATAAATTAGGTGATATACTCTGCATCGTAATATAGATTTTAAAGTAATGAACTTTTACTGGAAGAAAAAAATGTTTAATAATTGGTATGACATTATTATAGAACTTATCTATACTTTCAGAACATAATAATGGTTAGCAATACTCTATGCATAATCACTCCATATGAGAGTTAAATTGGCTCAGATTATCTGTAATCTACTGGACTATTGTAGTTAAAGCACTCTATACTTTTGTTTAATTCATTCATAAAATCATAAAACTTTTTACAATAAGCAATTAAGAGTTTGTATCCATGAAGTTACTTTAAAAAATGTTGCAAAAAAAGAAAAAAGAAAAATATTGTAGTGACTTCTTGGTGCAATAGTAGCACGTCTGACTCCAAGTAAAATATTGTAAAATCATTAGAAAGCTACAGTAAGGCTCTATGTATTTTTAATAACAGTTTATATAACTTATTTTCTTTTGAAAATATTAACATTAATGATTTAAAAATCTTAGTTCTTTTATTTATACTACTTATAAAGAGACTGAGCTTTATGGAAGCTTTTTGTTTTCATTTTAACACATATGTATGCTCAGAAAGAGATGACTTCATTTTAACTTTGTTTCCAATAAACACAGTTATTAATTTTTATTACATTCTCCTCCAATTTTACAGTACATTTTTCTTTTGAAGTCTAATTCTGGAAGATTATAGCTAAGGAATAAAATAAAATACTAAATACTTCCATTCTTCATTTTTCATGAAAGTAGAAGTGATACAAGTTAAAGACTTTCTATAAAGTTCCATATCACTTAGATTTTACTGTTGTAATTGCATAGTACTTGTATAGTAAAATAATACTTCTTTGGAAAGATTTTTCAGTTATGAAGGCAAATGTCTTTTGGCAAAAGCCCAATGAGTAAGCTATGTACTGGTATGTTTGACATGAACCATTTCCTTCCTGACATAAAAAGGGTATAATCTCTTTTATGTCTCTCTCTCTCTGTCTTTCTCTCTCTCTCTCTTTCTCACTCTCTCTTTCTCTTTCTCTATCTGTCTCTCTCTGTCTCATATATATATATATATATGAGGCAGAAAGAGGAATACATTACTTGTGCTAATGTGTACACATTTATTCATATTTATGTACATATGGTATACATAGACATATATTTATATTTATGATTAAGTATATACAGAAATATAAATGTTAGAAAGCATTCCTTCTCTTTGAATATAAAGTGATATAAACCAGATACCTCATTTATTGTAATTGGAGCTACTAAACAAATGACTGGAGATGTAATGTGTGTTGCTAATATTAACTGGAAGCATTGTTTTGAAGTACAGATCTTTGTTCAATAGCATAGCACATTACACCAGACCAAAGTTATTAACTTCAATTGATAAAGAATTATGAATATAATTATAATCGTGTTAATTATTTAAAGCCATGAATTATGCAAATGCAGCAGGTATTATTAATCATCAGCAGGAACCAGAACAATTTCCCTAAAAGAACATATAAATATTAAAAAGTCCAACTTGGCTCTATTATGTAGTGTTAAAGCTTTAGTGTTCCCTTATGATAAGTGTTTAGATTATTTTCTCCTTTATAAAATGAAAAATGACCCAAATGCATCTTCTACAAATGCCAAATGAATGTTGCTAGATTTCTCTTTCTGACTCTAAAATGTTTACTGACTGTATTGTTTTGTATGTTAATTTATACCAAAGATTTCTTTCTTTTAAGCTAATCTCAGTCCATGATGGTTAATTTCTAGTCGCTAAAAATACATTGTATGGATATCCCTGCTGTGAGACTAAACTACACGTAATCATCTTGTAGTATTTAATAAAATATCAGAATTTGCCCATATTAACAAAATATGGAATATTTCCCAGTATTATGAATCAACAGAGCATCTAATAGGCTACTCGTAACTCCTTTTCATACATTAGGCCACTATTTATAAAAATTCCATAATGTAAAGAATTAAAAAGAAAAACTATTTTCAATTAGAGGTTCTTGGAAACCACAGAAATGATAAAGGCCTTTAGGATATAGTTCTGGTAAAATAAGTAATTGGTAATTTGCCTGGAAATAATGTTTTTTTCTTAGAAGGAAAACCTTGTGAAAATACATAGAGAGGATTTTCAAAAACAAGGCTATGGCTGTCCTAAGTATATTTCCTGTTTTCAATGATCTGTTTTTAAAGATTTTCAAATAGAACGTTTAATTAGTAATTCTGAGAGAAGTATTTATGTATATTTATTCGTATTCACATTATTATTATTTTTTTGTGCAATCAGGGATTGAACTCAGGCCCTTGCACTTGCCAGGCAAGTGCTTATTCTACTGAGCTGCCTCCCTCACCCTGTATTAATTATTGATATAGGGTCTCCCTACGCATGTCATACTCATATTCATCCTCATGTCTCAACTTCTCCAGGGCTAGGATTACAGGGCACGGCATGCAGTATGGGGGATCAAATGCGAGTCCTTGCACTTTCCAGGTGGGTGCTTGGACTGCTAAGCCTTACCTCCAGCCCCAAAAATATTTATTGTAAAATCTCAAAACATTTTCCAATACCAGTCTATCTAAATGTTTGAAACTTTATGAAGTGACAACCATTTGGAAAATGCCAAGATTGAGCAGGAGGATAGGAGTTAGAAAAGCAAGAAAGGACCCTGTGAGAAGGGAACCTGTACAGAAACATTGTATTTCACAATGTTGTAAAACTTGGCCTTTAGAACAGTCTATGGCATTGAAAGGTTTCTGAAGTTACTGTTTTACCTGAGTGTATTATCTAGCTTTCATGTTGTGTCACATCTAAAATAAGTTACAGTATGTACCACCTGTGTTCTGCTGGACTTATTATGAGCATGACTGTTTACACTCTATCCCTATATTTTAAGATAATATTCAAACATTGTGCCACTTCTCTTCCTCCCTTCCTCCCTCCCTTCTTTCCTTCCTTTCTTCCTCCTCCTCCTCCTTTTCCTCCTCTTTTTTCTCCCCTCCCCATCATTTTAGTTGTTGCTGATATTTTTTGCTACAGGGAATGTAACCCATGGGCTTCTCACTGAAGTACAGCAATAGTCCTTTTTCATTTGCTTTAGTTTTTGCTTATTTTTTATGTTGAGACAGGATTTCACTGAGTCAGTAAATTGTATATGCTCGACTTGAGTTTGTGCTCCTCCTGCCTCAACCTTGCAGAGTGTTGGAATTACGACATGCACCACCAGACACAGCTTTATATTTTTCTTAATTGAATGCCACTGTCTCTATACTGTCTTTCATACTCTATAGAATAGTAAGCTCAGTTACTCTTCTCTCATTTTAGGCAGAATATTAAGCTTGTATTTCTAGTCTCACCATCCAGTATATGAAATCTTTATATTCCATTTGTTACAGATTGGAAACTCTTTGAGGTCAGAAACCATATATGGGGGACCGCTGAGATGGTTCAGTAGAATGAGCACTTTCCTGGCAAGTGTAAAGGCCTGAGTTCAATCCCCATTTCTGCCAAAAAAGAAAGAAACCATATCTTTTTCACTAGTTTACCCTCAAACCTTCATGAAAAAATGTATTAAAGTTTCTGAGTTTCATACATGTAACATAAAGCAAGAGATTCTTATCATAGTAATATTCAGGCAAGATCTGAAGGACCCTCCATTACAACTATGATAAAATTGAGTCCTTGCTGGATACTGGATACTTGTCTCTTTGAACTCCATTTTATTTTAGCTCTCTCATCTCCAATTCACATCATACATTACAGCTAAAATGTTCCAGTCACAAATACCTGTCAATTGAGTAAGGCTCAAAGAAGTTGATTTTGATAACAAGGACCTAGTTCTTAGAAAATGCATTGGTATTATAGTCCAAAAGGAGCTCTCCTTGCCATGTTCCACAGTAAATTCTTTTATTTATTTTTTTTTTGATTTTTTAAGTTTATAAGAGTTGAATTTGGGCAGGGTTCCGCATTTTTGACTTTATATATAGAATTTCAAGCAAAAGATATTTATCCCCTGACATATTCAAAAAGATGTATTCTTAAACTATTGTGCGATTTAATCCTTTGCACCATGGAAAGAAACTGATGCTGTAAAATACTCCTTATAGGAGTGATATTTTCATATATCATTTTAGTAAATGAACAGAAAAATCTCTATTAAATATTTGTAGTGCATTAGAGAAGAGTATAAATGAAATGATGATCTTTTATTATCTTCTAAATATAAATTAGATTCCATTTTTTGAGAGATGATCTGATTGTACTTACATAGCTGCTATAAATAGGTCTAAAATAAAATGGGCAGGTTTGAAATATGTTTTGTCTTTTTTTTTGGTGGAACTGGGGATTGAATTCAGGTCCTTGTGCTTGTCAGTGAAGAGCTTATTCTACTGAGCCAATTCCCTGGCCCCCTGAAATATGCTTTGTAAACATTTATAAGTTTAAGAATGAATTGGTGATTCAGTAAATAATTCCAAGTATGTATTCCTTAGCTTAATAGAAAAATAGTTAACATAATAAAAATCACATTATAAGGGCCAGCCAAATAGCTCAGAGGATTAAAGCACATGCACGTAGGCACAGGGTTTGATCCTGGGCCTGCCATGCTGGCCCTGCCCCAGCGGCACACTGAGAAGGCAATGGAGACTGGGTGTGGTGGCCTGTACCTCTAATCCCAGCTCTTGGGGGGCTGTAAACAGGTGGATCACTATGAGTCTGACCTAATAGTGAGACCCTGAACACTCTGTAGACCCTTCCCTGAAATACATAAAAAGAAAGAAAAATCACATTATAAATGGGAATAAAAGACATTAAGTTGCTTAAAATAATAAATTCTAAGACTTTAAAAACTTTAATTTCTCCACATTTCATGTTAATCCCTCTTATCCCATATTCTCATTGCCCAGCACACTGTGCTAAACTAGATGTCTGATTTAAATTTACTGATATGGTGTACAATTTTGGTTCTAAAAGATGGTAAACATGACTCTTAGTTGAATGAAATGTACTTTCATTATTGATTTAATTCAGATTATTTTGCTTACCATACAACTTAAAAATACCAAACACTGAAGAAATTGAAAATTCATGTTTACACAGAAACCAGCTCATGGATATTTATAGCAGCTTTAATCATAATTGCCAAAAGCTGGAAGTAACCGAGATGTCCTTCAGTAATGAATAGATAAATGAACTGTGGCAAATCCCAAAAATAGAGTTGCATTCACCACTAAAAGAAATGAGCAGCTCAGTACAGTGGCCCAAACCTATGTTGCCAGCACTCTGGGAAGCTGAGGCAGGAGCAAGGCAAGTCTGAGCCCATGCTGGGCTACTAAGGTACTTAGGGAGGTGCTGGTGCAACATAAAAAAAAGAGTACTGTGGATGGAGCTTAGAATGAAGACCCTGCATGAAATTCCTACTCCCAAAGAAATGTACAGAACAGAAAAAATGAGCTACCAAGTTGTAAAATGACCTGGAAAAATCTGAAATGCACATAAAAGTAAATGATGTCAATCTGAAAAGATGACATGTTATATAATTATATCTTCAATGACATGTTAGAAGAGAAAAAAGAAACTTTGGAGTCAGTAAGAATAGCCGTATTTGCCTGAAGTTAGGGAACAAGTGATAAATAAGGGTATTAAGGGATTTCTGAGCACTAAAATTATTTGATACTCTAATATTAGATACACTTTCTATATAGAGTATGTATGTATGTGTGTATATCTGCACACCCATAATATGTACAATTTCAAGTTGAACTCCTAGTAACTCTAAATTATCCATTTAGAGTGATAATATGTCACTGTAGCTCGATCAGTTGTAAGAAATGAAGCATTCTGGTATGGAAAGTTGATGATGGAGAAAGTTTGCATGTGTTTACATTTATGAGCAGATATAAAAGAGATCTTAGGCTGGGGAGGTATCTCAGTGGCATAAGCACCTGCCTTGTAAGTGCAAGGTCCCAAGCTCGATGCCCAGTACCACATGCCATGCCAGCCCCAGAATGCTGGCCTGAAACCAGGCATGGTGGCACATGCCTATAATCCTAGAACTAGGGAGGATGAGACAGGAGGATCACTATGAATCTGAACTGCATAGTGAGATCGTGTTTTAATAAGTTCAAATAAAAAGGAAATCTCTCTTAAATTATTTTTTTTCTTCAAAATAGGTTAGTAGAACAGTTACAATAATTAATACATTGCATATTGTCTTCATAGTAGCTATTCACAGCACAAGATGCATACTGATATCTTCTCTAAACAATATTAGTACAAATCTTTCTTCACATTGAACTAAGAGAAAGTAGCTGTATATCCTATTTTTCTGTGATGTAAAAATTTCTTTAAGAATTGGAGTATGTAAATAATGTGCAAATTATAGAAAACTGAACAAGGGAATACCTCACCAAAAAGCATTATAAATACCAAATAAATATTAACACATGTTTAAAAAATAGAGGAGATAAATCTAGTATTTTTTTAATTTTTGCTCTCAAATTGGAATTGATCAACAGCATAGAAGAGTTAGGAGAGTGGACATGCCCTTTCTTGTTGATGGGAATATAAATCTGTCTAATAGATTTTGAAAGCAACCTGGAAATAGGCATAAATGGCAAGTTTGATCTCTTAACCTCACAATTTATCTTCTGAGAATCTTCCTCAGAACGTGATTAACTAGTATAGACAAAGTTGTTCTGTGATGTGTTATTTTCAACAGGACAAAAATCAAACAACAATCCAAGTAACTGGCAAATAAGAGAAAGTTAAATAAATCTTGATATATTGTTACACTGGAACATTATTATACATGTATTACAATTATATTTTCAAGAGTACTAAGTAAGATGAATAAAATTAATTATGCATTTATTGGCAATGTAGGCAGTATAACAAGTACATTTTATTTTTAAAAATAACAACTGTCATTAATTTAATATTCTTGTTTTGAAATTCTGTACCATTTCATTGTATTATGTTACATTGTTTTTGTCTTTGCTCTTATTTGTTTTTGTTTTTTTTCTCTTTAAAATAAAGGTGAATATTTAAAAAACTTCTAAAGCATTAATGCAGAATCTCTTATGTTGTAAAATTTGGTGTAGTATTCTAAGTTGTCTTGAAAATTGCTGTAAACTGTGTCTTCTGAAATTCATATGTTGAAACTTACTTGCTGATATGATAGAATTAAAATATATAGCATTTAGGAAGTGATTATTTGCTCTATGTTCATGAATTAGAGCAGCAATTTCATGAAAGGACTGGAGGGAACTAGCTAGGCCTTTAATCTCTCAGTCTCTTCCAGCATGGCAGAGTAGATAGATTCCTTTTCTCTGTAAGACAGATAATTCAAGGGACTGTTTTGGAAGCATAGATAATTTCCTCAGCAAACACCAATTTGGCCCATGTCTTGATCTTGAAGTTTCTACCTTTGAAAACTGAGGAATAAATTGTCAGTTTTATAAAGTATTTTATAAAATAAAAATATTTTGTTTTAGCAGCGCAAATGAACTAAGACACCATTATTTTCTTGTATTAAGGAGAAAATCTTTATAGTATTTTAAATGACATAAGATAACCTAATTTAAAACGCATTTTTCACAAGAACATAGTATTATACTTGGTGAATCTTGCTTAGAAGAACAACTATTCTGGAAATATTACCAAGAGTCATACAAAAATACACCTAATTCTGCACAGGGTCAAAAATAATACCTTCAGGAGTTTTGTACAATTAAGATGTACATTTAGGAAGTACATTTCCGAAGGCCTTATCTTGAAACTAAATTACTCCTATTTTCTACAAGTAATTCTACTTGTAAGGAAATTCATGCTTCTCCTTGAACTATGTTTATCTAGCATTGAGCCTTATTGAGGTCTTCATAATGACATTTTTCCCTAACCATTGCTTTTACACATGTAGAAGATTCTACCTTTAGTTTAATGTAAAGTCCCTAAGTTTGAGTAATTCATAGATGATGCTTTATTGCACTAGTTGTAGTCTCTTTATAAGAAAGATACTATCATTGAAACTGCAGCAATTTTGTGACTGGCTCAGCATCTTAGAAATCAACTGAATATGTGTACTTTTTCTGCTATTTGACTGCTGTATCCACATCACCTCAATAAAGTCATAGATGTTTTGTACTGATGGGTAGGAAATAAAAAAATTTTACTGCCAAAAATTTCTCAAGCCAGTATCTTTGTCCTTTTGAGTTAGCATCACAAAATATTCTGTGAGTCAGAATCATAAACTGATTGACTCATAAACAACAGAGATTAGTTTCCCACAGTTTTAGTGAATAGAAATCCAAGATCAAAATGCTGGCTAAGTTTAAGTTTCCTAAAGGCCTACTTCATCATATTTGTTGTTTTGTTGCTAAGTTCTCATGTGGTGACAGAGCTAAACAAGCTCCCTTTCGGAACTTTTTTAATGGTTAATGTCTTATTTATGAGAATAGAGCCTGCATGACCTAATAAATCTACCCCCAAAGGCCCTACCTTCTAATAACCTTCATAATTCAAATTTAACATATGAAATTTGAAGCGGAGAGAAATGTTCACATTGGTCTACTCTGTTATCTCAGTTTTAAGTTGCTTATCCTAACAAGTAGTCTAATAAAATTTCCTATATGAGGAAAATAGCAGTACGCTAACAGGGGATAAACCAGAACATTTTACTCATTCAGTGATATATATGTTTGACTATTTCATGCTTTTATTTGAATGAACTGAGAAGTGTTAGGCATATGTAACAATACTCCAGGATAAATTCAGTTGTGAACTGCCAACATGTTCGAATAAAAATAAAAATAAACAACACACGAAAGATTTTTAACTATTACAAACAATCCTTTACTAGTACAAGGGTAGATGGGATATTATGCTTGATCAGAGTTAATATGTTCAAATTCCATGAGCTTTGCAATGAAAATAAACTGTTACATAGTTTCATGTCACGTTTCTGTACCACAAGTAGCAAATGGTAAAAGTTCTGTCCATATGCACTCTATTGTGAAATGACTGTTTCCACTAAGAATATAGAGGTAAATGAACAAAATGAAGCCATTTTTCCTATTTTGATCAGCATTTACTGTTTCTTATTAGCTGTCTGTAGTGGGTACATACACGAATTCAGCATTAGAAGGACGTCTCTTATGGTATAAATACAACATACTATTTAAGTAACTATTATAATTGTACAATCTATAGATCCATCTAAGTTAATGGGAAAATGATGCCAAAATCCAAGAAGAAAATTTTGGTACTTATAAAATGTATTAAAATATAAGAGTAGGGCTAGCCTACTCTACACCAAGATATCTGTATAATCAGGCCAAAGAAATAGGGCTCCAGTTTGTTACCTTCCTTCCTCAGCATCTTGAATTCTGGAATTATATGCATGCAGCACCCCACACTGGGCCCAGGGTACTTTTAAAAAGCTGTATAGCACCTTATTAAAGAGTTTTTTGATAAGCAGAAGCTAAGGAATAAAGACATAGGAAGTAATTTTTGTAGAGTACCTATTATAAGTCATGATCTTTAACTTTCATATAAACACTATCTCACTTAATGACTGTAATAACTCATTTAAAGTAAACAATTATAATTGCATTCTTCTAATGAAATTTATAGCTGGTGAAATAAAAAAGCCTCCTCAAGTGTTATATAGATACCAGAAGAAAAAGGCACATTATTTTTACCAATGTCCCTGCATCTTGAATCTATATTTGTCTTTTCTTTCATCCATGTTTTCAGATACAGAATGATTCAGTAATCATTTTGTTAACAGGAAAAAAAAAACAGAAGCAAATGAAAGATTTGATTTAGACACCATCTGCTCTGATTTTTAAAACGTATTTTGTTAAGGTATACTTACCAAGTAAAGGAGGTTATGAGGGTAGTCATATGGCTCTTTGAAGATATGCTACCTGTCTTTTGCCTTGTATGTGGAATCAGTTCCTCACCTACTGAATTTAGCTCTGATTCTGTGACAGTCTTCATCAGTGAAATTAGATGGAGTTGATCACTTCTGGAAAGGTATCCTAAGAGCCAAGAAATTCTTTCCATCTCACTGAGAGTGTTCATTAAGTATGTGGTTCTCCCCTGCTGGATTGTAATGAGAGGGAAAAGCAAAGAAATAAGATGTAAAGATCATCGAATTCATTAATATAAAGTATGTGATAAACTCACTGTCAGTAATAGATTTGCAGTAGACATAGAATAGTCTTAAAGTAAATATATTGAAGAATCTTATAACCATTCTGACTTAACATGACGCTCAAAGTTTATTCTCCAAAGAAACAAATTACAGATTACAGTTTCAAATTTTTCTAATTGTTCTGAAGATTGAAGGACTCTCCCAATAAGTTGTCCTTTACTTTTTCACCAATGAAATAATCAAGTGCATCTCAAGTAAGAACTGTGGGACATTATGTTAACTGAGGTAACTTATATCACTCATTCTATATATATATGAGGATGAAATGAGATAAATATGCAGGGGAATTTTTCTTTTGGAATATTAGAAAGATAATAGTGAATGATGAGCAAGGGAGATGGCTCAGTTGTATAAGGGCTTCCCTAGCAAGCACAAGGGTCTGGGTTCAATCCCTGGCTCGGCGAAAAAATAAAAAAATAATAGTGAATGGGACAATAATTTGATGATTAGATACTTGCGGCTATCACTATGTGTTTTGGTAAATATGAAGTTGTATTCCAGCAAAGTTATATAAATATACTTTCCAATATTTTTATTTAGTTCTGTTTGACAAATTGTGCATATTTAAGATATCAAGCATTGTGTTTTAGGATCAGTGTACCTACAATCAAGATGATATACGTATTCATCAGTTAACATAACATTTTAATGAAATTCTTAATATTTATTTTAAGCAAATTTAATGCATATAATGCATTATTAGTAGGTATAGTTACAATGCTGCACATTAATAGGATCGGTCAGTTTGTACTCCTTGTCCGACATCTCCATTAGCACCCTTCCCTATTACATGACAACCAATTTCGTCATCACACTTCATTATTCTGAATTCAACATCTTTGGAACTAAATATAAGTGATATATTTAACATGTGTATTTCTGTATCTGGCTTATTTCTCTTAGAACCATGTACTTCAATTTTATATTGTCCAAAATGATATACTTTCCTTGCTTTGATAACTGAAATATAAGACATAAGGTATATAACATATATAACATATGCATATGTGTTTCTCCTGTATATTAATAAATATATGCATATAAATATTTTATTATCCATCTATCCATGGAAATACCCTTATATTATTTTCATATTTTACCTTACTAGGAACATGGAAATGCTTATGTTCAAGTTTTTTATTTCATCCCCTTTCAAGAAAAAGGGGAAGTGGTTTCTGAGTCATATGCAATAGTAATTTTATTTATAGTGTTTGAGGAGACTCCACACTATTTTCCATAATTATCATTGGATTCACATCTTCACAAATAGTTTACAAGGGGACTGGCCAAATAGCTCAGCAGATTAAAACAACCTGAAAACAGGCACTTGGGCCAGGGTTCCATCCCCGAGCCTGCAGTGCCAGCCCCACTTCCGGGGCTCTGAGAAGGCAATTGAGACTGGGTGTGGTGGGGTGTGCCTGTAATCTCAGCTCTTGGGAGGCTGTAAACAGGAGAATCACTAAGAGTCTGATCTAGTAGTGAGACCATGAACACCCTGTAGATCCTTCTGTAAAATACAAAATGAATAAATACATAAATTAATTAATATGCAAGGTTACCTATTCACCAAATCCTAACCGAAACTTATCTGTATCCAGAAGAAATTTTTATGCTGCAGAGATTTAAACTTCATTGGAAATTATGGAATGAGGTTTTACCAACTCATCTAAAAGAAATTTATCTACCATTAGAGCCTATTCTCTTTTATTAAGTTTATATTTTGTAATTTGAGAATATTTTGATGAAAAAATTCATGATACACATAAGAAATAACTATATTTTCCACAATTTGGCATGTATTGTAGAATGTATTTATTCATAAATTACACTTAACAAATTTTTTGTCAAGCTGCTTAAGTATTATTCTTACTGTATTCGACCTATAAGCAAAAATGAAAATTCTGCATAAATTATCCAAAACAACACCTACTGATTCTTTAAAAAGGTACCAAAATGAATATTTTAATATCAAATAGTTAAAAATGTATTTAAGATTATATAATAAGTGTAGCTATAATTGTTTCTCAAAGATCCACCAGTTCTCTTAACCAAAATGTTTAGTAATGAAAAGTATTTTCATCTTTCTTACATGTATGAGATATGTTCTCTGTCATGTATTTGGAATTCATCACTCAGTTTAACTATATGATGTAACTAGTACATTTTGTAAGGCAAACTATGTTCCAAATAGGCTGAACATCAAAGATTCAAAAGATGTTTTTTTTTTTTTTGTCTTTTTGAGACAGGGTCTCACTATGCAGTTCAGGCTGGCCTAAGCTCACTTTGTAGCTCAGGCTGGTCTCGAACTCACAACAATCCTCCTGCCTCAGCCTCCCGAGTGCTGGGATTACAGGCCTGCGCCACAAATAGTCCATTTTTAGCATGTATTTATAATTGAAAATGAGAGAATGTGCTGTTTTAGTACTTATCCTACTCTATATTCTTCTGTGACTATAAAATTGGAATTTATATTTAAATATTTCTGTCTTCTTTAACTATTCTATATTGTACCCTAGAAGATATAAAGTTGTAAATAGTTTTGAAGAGATTATCATGAAATTTATATTTGAATAAAAAAGCTTATAATAATTAGGATACGTTTCTGCTGTGCATCTTGATTTTTTAAAATGTTGCACTTTAAAATTGACTCCCTTGGGCCATTATGTTTCACATGGCAGGAGCTACCATAATGGATTAGTCTAACTTAAAATAAACCTGATTTAATTATTATGTGAAATGGTTTTCAAAATGTAAATTACCAAATCAATATATGCATATTTATATTAAAAAGACATTATAATGTCTTTTTATAATTGCAGATTTGTCGATATGTTATTTTATCATAGTTTATATAATTTAATTTAAATGTTGCCATATTTAATAAAATATGTCTCAAACATTCTTAAAAGTTAATATTTCCCTCTCACAAGCCATTGTAGAAGCTAGCCTACTGTATCATTTTAACTTTAAGTTCCTTTTATTTTTAAACTCTAAAGCAAATTTAAACCAGGTGTTGTATTGCATTGTATAATCTCAGCCCTTGGGAAGATAAAGCAGGAAAGTAGTGAGGAGTTTTCTTTTTCTTTTTACATTTTTGTAGCATTTTATTACTACATGTTTGTAGTACACAATGTTTCCATCATTACACCATGCCTCAGAAAACAGAACAAATATACTGACTGTTTTAGAAACATGGGAAGGAGTTTTTCCTAGACCTTTTACAAATGTGTTTATCTATGATTTATTTATACTACATACATAAGTAAAACCATAAATCAATTCAAAAATTTGGCTCTTAGTTCTGCAGTTGAAATTTTAAATACTACTTGAAGGATTTTTATCATTCATTGCCAACAATCATACAAGTTAGTCTACAAAATCACCTTATTACTCTTTACCTCATTTTCCTTCTCTTAATGAAACTGAAAAATTCTGTCCAACAAAATAAATTGTATATTAAGCAAAATTCTAACAGCTATGAGGTAAAGATTTTGACACATTCTCCGTAACGGTCTTAAGTTACAGATATTGTGATATCTTGCAACCCATGTGCAAAGGAATGAAGTTCTATCCCTGCTCATAGTAAAACAAAAAATCAAGAAGTTTAAACAGATCACTATCATTTGAACACATATTGTGTATTAGTTACATCATATTGGTTGTTTGGGGATGAATTAGCTAGAAATAGACTTATTTTATACATTTAGCCCATAGTCAGGCATAAGTAGTTCAGCTTTAATGGCTAACATGCAAACTGGACATCTGTGGCATCCCCAAGTGATAAAAGTATTGCAGGGAGGATTTTATCCATTCAACCATGTACCCCAAGATTCAGTCTCCCTCTCTCCTTCTGAAAAAAGAAAACTCCTATCCTTACTTTATTTCCTACTTTCTTGCTTCCATACATGACTGTTCTTACTGCAGAGGCACAAAGTTAAAACTGGAAATATTAAAAAGGCAGGTCATGGGCTTCCCAAACCCTTCTTCAGTCCTCCTCAATACTGCTTGAAATGAGCATGTGCAGGCTAGAACTGGAGTAGCCATCTGAACTACAAAATAGATTGTGTCAGAAAGACCAATAATGCGATTATGCAGTCAGTGCACTGTATCTGCACTGTCTAGTGTGACAGCCAAGTAAACTTTCATTGTTCTTGATGACTATTATTTCAGAACTGTGTGATTTATAACCAAAATTAATATGAGTGAACACAGGAAAGGATCCATGACAATGTAATGGAGCCCAAAAATATATTAGACACTGGCCATTCTGGGATGAAACAAGTACAATGTTCTGTGCTTAATTTCTCTCAGGAGAAAAAAAAAAAACAACAAGGTATATGATCATATTATCATGAATTATTATATAATCCCTAGAGGATGAGTCTGGACCTGTGAGGTTCTTCTCAGTTTCAAGACAAGGCCATTAAGATTCAAGGATATTTGAGCTGATGAGACAATAGGCAGAAATGTACATTTAATGACCTAGATTTTAAAAATTATGGATAAGGAAAAATCGAGCAGAAATGGGAGGAATAAAATTGATACTGTTAAGAGATTTGAACATTTGACTCCTTTGATTAGAGAAGACAATGGAAAGAATAATTATGAAAGATGAGAGGGGGGGCAGGGAGATAACTCAAAGAAATCAGTGCTTCCCTGGCAAGCACAAGGGCCTGAGTTCAAACCCAATTCCACGAAAGAAAAGACAAAAGAAGGATGAGGCTAGAAAGTATGGTAGGAGCTATAACAAATAGGTTTAATATATAGTAGATAAAAGAAACTCAAAAAACTACACTGTAGAATTTGGCCTCAACAACTTCTTTATTTAATTCTCTCTGCCCTGGTACAACTTTTGTGACATCTTTTCTCTTTTCATACTTTCAACCCTAGGAAATGTGATTCATTATTTCCATTATCTAATATTGTATAATATTTTAATTGTGGATTTAGGTATTCTACAGTATATGAAGAACTGGCCCAAAAGATTCAGCATTCTACTTCATAATGTACTTTGAAAACCTCAAGACAGGGGCCCACGGTGATGGTTCAGTAGAATAAGTGCTTCCCTGGCAAGCATAAGTGCCTGATTTCAATCCCCGGTTCTGCCAAAATATAAGAGCAATAAATAAATAAATAAATAAATAAATAAATAAATAAATAAATAAAATAAAAAATAAAAACCTCAAGACAAAAAAATCTTAAATCATTTCTGGATGAAAATCAATGTATTTAGGGATTCTATGTGTATATTTATAAATGTACATAAAGTGTTAACTTACGATCTTCTGCTATATTTCAATTTACCAACTACAATATTGATAATAAATTAATTTAAGTACTGATTGTGTCTGCATTTATATTTCAAAAGTTTTCAGGTTCAACAATCAGAAGTGTTTAGAGAATCTTCATTTTATTATTGTAGTAAATGTAATATAATTCGCTTTGAGTCCTATAATAAAAAAATTCATGAATCCTAACTTCATTATTTCAAAGGTGTTATAAGTATGAAGGAGGTGTCAAAAAATCTATAATTCTGTTAATGAGGTTTGTTGAGGGTCATGAAAACAAACCTACCATGCTCATTATTTCTAGATTTTCTATAATTTTCT
This sequence comes from Ctenomys sociabilis, assembly GCA_004027165.1. NCBI lineage: Eukaryota > Metazoa > Chordata > Mammalia > Rodentia > Ctenomyidae > Ctenomys > Ctenomys sociabilis. The sequence goes on from PVKA01002753.1 coordinate 67,857, forward strand.
ATAATAGATTTTCTATAATAGAATTTTCATGCACTATTGATGGATGATATAAACTCAAGAAATTTGCTGAATATTGTATATGCAGTATGCATTAGACATATGCATTAGATTTTGAAAATTTTATATATCATAAACTGATATAAATGTATCTAGGTCTATAAATGAATTATATCTTAAACATCACCTAATATGTGATTAATAAATTATGGTACATTGATAGAATTGCAAATTATTCAGCCATCAAATTATTGAGGTCAAAGCAGTGAAGTGTTTTTGTCTATGAAGGTAGAAAAGTGTTCACGATACATTGAATGAACTACTGAAGAATTTTGAAAGTGTGTTTGAAAACAGTACATCTGGAAAGACTTTCAGGGATGTGAGATTAATGCAGAACATAGGAAAATGAATATAGAGGCACCAAAATATAGACATATATTTTCATATGTGTTCAAAAACTTGTATGTCTCAGGATGATAAAATTATGGGGGTTTTCTCTTTCATAATGATTGCCTATTTTAATTATGTTAACAAAAGGAAATAAAATTCATGGCAAAACAGTGAGTAACCTTAACTAGAAAGTTGATACAATTTTTATTTTTTGGGCAAATAAAGTTAATTATTCTACGATGTTTTGAAAAAATATTATAGTCAAAGGAAAAAATTGTTTCTGTGAAGAGATGTATGATTTTATGAATGCAGGAATCTTAGATGGATTTTTGAGCCCAAAGCAAAAAAAAAATTCAGCTTTCTGGCAGCTTTATTTTGTGTTCATATACACCAAGCAAACAAAAGCTTTCGCCACACTAAAGTTTGTGATAGCCATGAATTCACTTGACAATAAAAATTGACCATGAAGTCAAGTCATTAGATGTATCTGTCCAGTTTATATTACTTGGTAGCTGAGGGTGGTAAAATGTTTTCTGACATATAAAGCATCAATGTATTAAACGCTTGAGACATAAAGGAGAAAGTACATTTGAGAAACTCAAGGCAAGCATGGACAGAATGTGGAAAATGAATGGAATGCCATGAGTCCTTGGCTGGGAAAGGTGGCTAGTAGGTACTAGGTCCTACAAAGTGTATTAACTTTTCATGCTTATTACAGGAGAACTGGGGATTAGGATTTTTCATCAAATGAAATCACATGATCAACTTTCTTTTTGAAATAAATATGACTATCTTATAGAGAAAAATATTTCTTTGGAAAGGTAACTTTTTAGGTCAAAACATCAACAAATGGAAATTATAAAGTGATGAACCAAAAGGCATCAGTATGTTGTATCAAGCTTTGAAAGTATTTTAATTTGGACTACAATAGTAACTATAACTATAGACATTTCAAAAAATATTTTGGTTGTACAACCCGCATGTTATAAAACTTGATTAAGTGAGTGTGAGGGAGACAGAAATAATAAATGCCTGAAAAGTTCTGAGAGAAGAGATTCAGTTAATGGTAGCTCCACTCCTTAATGTAAAAAACACAAGGGGATGAGCAAATTTCGGATCACATGTGTGTTCTCTGTTTTTAATTTGTATCATCTTAAATTTGTTGTGGAATTATTCAGTAGGCAGTAGAAAATATTTGTGTAGAATATAAGGATCTCATTCCAAAATTACCTTTTCTTAAATTATTGCCCATTGTGTAGAAAGTACACTTTACTCTGAAAGTTAAATGTGCACGTTTTTTGAGTAATTATTCTCAAAATGATTCTCAAAAATATAAAGCAAGGAAAGAGTTATCTAATACAAACTTTTGTGTTTTTTAATAAATCTCATCAAGAACCTATTGAATCTTTCAGGTATGAAATAGAAAGTTATCTAGCATGCTATATTTAGTTATATAGACTGAATGACTATTTCTAAATAAAAAGTCTGTACTGATATATATAAAAGTGCTATGATTTTAGCTAGTCTTAGAATGAAATGTCTGCTTTTCCTTGAAATAATGGCACAAAGAATTTTATTATCAGCCAAAACAAAATAAAGTTTTTGAAAAATGTATTAAGTATATTATAGAATGTCTATATATTAAAATATATAAATATAGGTCTTATCTCTGTAGGACTAAATCAAAAGTATATAGATCAAAAATATCTTGTTTTTTGAAATATCCTTAAATGGAAAAAAGTGCTCAAATTCTATATGCTTCCCACATGTTTATTGCAACGTTAATTATAGCTGTTCTCTAAAAGTATATTTAAAGCATTTTATAAAAAATAATCTTATAAGAATAATTTTTTTAAAGAAACAGGAATCTAGGTCTTAGAAAATCTTATTTATACTTCCAATACAAACCATCTTTCCTGCAGCAATTTTTAAAATGAATACTTTTTAATAAAGAACAGTAAGTATGCTTTGTTCTAGCAAGATAAAAATAGTAACTGTGTTGGTAAAAATTTAGAAAAGCAGCCTAAAGGCTTCCTTGATTGACCTTAAGTCTGCAAACATGGTAACCTTCCAATCCCATCTTTTCTTGTGTCTTTGGGTGAAATTTTATTTTCAAACCCAGGTCACATATGCTTGTGTGTATAGTAACAGAGTCCTTTTATGGTCAAGGCACTTAACCAGAGAGTAGATGTATGCCACAAAATTAAGGAAGCAAAACACCCAACAGATTACTGAAGTCATAGTAATCTTGGTGATCTGATAAGTTCATTGGAAAAGTGGCATTTATGCTTAGAAGCTTTGAACAATGAAAGCTGTTAGAAGAGGAGCCAACTACACAGAAAGAACATACATACGCACCGTCAAGCTTGAAAGAATCAGTACAATTTGAGGACTGAATGAGGCCAGTATCTGTGGAGCTTACAGAGTCTAAGCCAAGTGCTATGCAATGAGTTGGTGGGGCATGCAATGGCAAATTTGGATCTAGAGTTTTACCATCACCTGAAGCTATGGAATGATTTGAGCATAGGCAAGAAACATATATATATATATATCCTATTTTTTCCAGTATTAGAAATCAAATGTAGTGCTTTCAAAAAGTTTCCCCTGATCCTGTTTGAAGGGTATAAGGAGTACATGAGCTTAGATAAAGAAATTGTATTTATCTATGCAATAGGGGCAAAATTTCCAATTTAATTAGTTGTGTACTTTCAGACATGGAATAACCACTTAGGAACACATAACCTGTTAAGCAAGACTACGTCCCTAATTATATTAGATTCTACCCAAAGGCATATTACCCATGATATTAAGAGTCCAATGTAAGATCTCTTCACTTACAAGACATCCAATCCTAGTTATGACCCTGCCCTGTTGATCTTTTCAGAGAAGTGTGAACTAATAATATGTAGTTGTATGTAATTCATTATTAATATTTTTTCTGGTTCTTAAACTAAAAAACTTGGGCCAGAATGTCCAATCCCCATCAGGAGGCTCTTTTTCTTTTGAAAATGGCTTGGACAAAAGTGGTGGCAGTTGTAAAAATGTAGGCTCACATAAACTCTAAATTTCAGGGGGAATTTATAGATGACTTAAATGGTAGAGGTGTAGGTTTTTATTGTTGTTTGTTTTGTTTTAGGGAAACCATGAATCATGAAACATAAAGGATTAGTGGATGATTGATGGTGTTATTTGATAATCTTAACCCTGAGCATCAGTTTAATCAATAAGAAACTAAGAAATCATGCTATCCCAATCTGTACCTTCTTGGGGATGGGGATATAGTGCAGTGGAATAAGCACCTGCCTACAAAGTGCAAGGTCCTGAAATCTATTCCCAATTCCAACAAAACAAAACAAACAAAAAATGTTCTTTAGGTCCTTCTTGAACTGGCTTAGTACTCTGAATGCTCATCCCGCATTTTAAACTATTCCTTATTTTCAGGACTATATAATTTTACTCTCATTTTTTAAAATAATATTAAAGGAAGGGCTGCTTGTTCTTTTACCTTTTTTTGCATTTTTTTAAGAGAAGAGTCTGCAGGGTGTTCAGGGTCTTACTACTAGATCAGACTCAAAGTGATCTGCCTGTTTACAGCCCTCCAAGAGCTGGGATTACAGGAGCGTGCCACTACACCCAGTCTCAATTGCCACCTTAGCGTGCACTGGGTTCTGAGCCAGCACATCAGGCCTGGGATCGAACCCACAGCCCCTGATCCTGCTTGTAGGTGCTTTAATCTGATGATCTATTTGGCTGGCCCTATAGGCTGCTTTTTCTTAGGCCATTATCATGAGTATTAAAACTTCAATAATATTTGCAATGATGTTAATTGCTGAAGTGTTTCAATTTTGAAAGTATCAATATTTTAATGCATATGATAGACTGTCATACATCTCAAAGGAATGCATTGAGTGTTTGTAAACCAGAAACATTTTTTTTTGCAACCTAGAGAATATTTTGCAATGTCTAGAGAATTTTGTATTTATTGTAGTCACAAATGGGAGATGGCTGCCACTAGTGAGTGGACAGAGATGAGAAGTGCTATTAAACATTGGACCACCCCCTTATCAACAAAATTAGCTGGCCCAAAATGTTAATACTGGTAGTACCATCTCTGAAAACCTCTGTATTAATACAGTGTTAGTGAAGAAAGGAAGTTCCAGAATGACAGGTAAATGGGATAGTACATTAGTTATTGTAATGGTCACTAGTAGAGTAAAACAAACCCAAGATTTCAGTGTCTTACCGTGATAAATGTCATTATTGTCTCATATCATGGCCCATGGATAGCCATGGCACATATGGGTTTTCTATATATGATGGTAGAGTTATTTAAACTTCTCACATCTTTTTTTCCCTCTATTGCTTTAATCTGAATTTTCTGCGTTCTGCTGCTGAGAAACAGAGAGTTAAAAAGTAGAAGCAATGTCACATGCCGGTAAGTCACAGCTACTCATGAGGTGAGGGTAGGAAGATAGCTTGAACCTATGGATTCAACACTAACATGGATGCCATAGCAAGATCTGACAAGCAAAAATAAATAAATAAAAAGAAACTAGCGCTTTAAAATCCCAGACACCAAATTGTTATAAATTATTTGTACTCATATTCTGCTGGGAGTAACTGATCAAATGCAAATTATTGCATGCAAAAAAAGACTATAAATGTAACAATAGGCTGAACAGCCTCTCAGGAATACCAGTGTAGTATGGAATAGGGCAAGTTATATAATTTTGTACAGATCAAAGTCCCATACCTCAGGAAAATCATGTTTTTCATCAATCTTGAAATGTGTGCAAAAATAAGTCATTTGAACAGAAATGATAAACATAAAATTCATATAGTGGCTCCAGTTAGGAAGAGGAAAGTAGCATAAGCCTGGAGACAATGAAATAATTTAGATTTCCCATGTTCTATAGGTATACAACAATTACAAATGATTATGGTATCTGTAATATAATGTATAAGACTGTGTCATATAATTCTTTGGACATCTTTTCCAAATTCTTTTAAGGGGCTGGGGAGATAGCACAGTAGAATAAGTGCCTACCTGGGAAGCACAGGGTTCTGAGTTCAATCCCTGGTACTGCAGAAATAATGAAAATAAAAATAAATACATGAAAATAAATAAATAAAAACTTTTGACTCAAAAAAAGGAATAAATTGAATAAAATCAATTTGCTTTATATCGACTAGTTTGTTTTTAATTTAATACATGAGATATGTTAACAGTATTGTAAAATTCCATGTAAAACTACACATAGAATAACAGTATTTATAAAATCTCATTTATCTGAAAGTATGTTAAGATAAACATTGTGAAATATTACTATATGGCACAGTTTATCATTATATGAAAAGCGTGCACTCCATCATCTTTTTTGGGGCTAGGGTACCAGGAACAAATCTTAGGACCCCACACTTTCCAGGCAGGTGCTACACCACTGAGATTTATCACTGGTGCCACTCTCAATCATCTTGAAAACATTACGTACAGCATGATATTATGGGGAATAATATATTTGTAGTTCTTGTTTACTTCACTTTCTCAAGTAGTTTATTTTTCCTTTTGAAATATATCTAGCCTTTTAAGCTACCATGTAAATGTGAATGTCTTTCTTGTGAGACATGTAGCCCAAGCCAAATAAAACTCAAAATGTATGTGCATGTCAATTCTGATTTAACTTATTGTATAATCCAAGGAAAATTGAACAGGGGGGCCAAAGCAGTGGTGAACCATGGGCTCTCTCCTCAGTTTTATGCTCCTGTGATTGAGTCAGTACAGAAGGCCTTATCTTATGATTCAGGTAAAATCTTCCAGAAGCAATGCTTGTTTCCTCAGTTTGAGTAGAGCTTCAAATTTGTTTCATTTGGTTTTGACCCAGAGGCAATATCAGACACCACAACAGAATATCATAGATTTTTCACATGGTTTTGTTGAAGGGGAGACTGGCGGTTTTCAGAGAAGGCAAAAATGCCCAACAAAATGAACAAAGCAAAAGAACAGTATGGGCAAAACTTCTGTATTCTCTTCCTTTTGTTATATTCCATGCTTTATGTTATATTTCATAGATCTTTTTCTTTCTAAAATTTTATTTATTAGACATTTTCATTACATAATAATTATATTCATCTTTGGGACCTGGTGCACAAACACATCATAATTCTTTACATAATCTTAAGATTTGTTAATTGATCCTGTGATTCTCAAAATCATTACAAACAAAATGAGTTTTGATGGCTTCAGAATGTGTTTCTTTCTATTATGATGTAACTTTCAATTAAGAATGGGTCAATGTCATACCACCCTGAATACCACCAATCTCTTCTGATCTTGGAGGCTAAGCAGCGTCAGGCCAGGTTAGGACTTGGATATGAGATTCCCTAAGAATGCCAGGTGCTGTACTCTTTAGGAAGTCTCGCTACTGTTCCAGCTGGTGATAGACCTGGACATCTTGCTCATGCTACTGGCAAAACCAAGTTGCTTATTGCATTTGCTGTCGTTTGTCCTCCCTGAATTGTAAAGTGATCCCACCTTGGAGGCAGCCAATTATGGACTGAATCCTCTACAAATTGAGAGCAAAACAAGCCTCTCCTCTTTTAACTTTGGGTGTCAAGTATGTTGCCTCAGCAATGCGAGGAAAGTGATTAAGACAATAATGATTTCATTCATTTTGAGCAGCTGGTACATAACATCTTAATTCTCAGAATCTTGAGGTTTGCTACTTTTGCGATTTTCAATTTTTTTAAAAATATGCATTTAATGGTTTCTCATGTTTGATTATTTTATTATGATGTAATTCTCAGTTAAGAACATGTCTATAAGTAGTGTCAAAATGTGAAAAGAATTGTTTGCTCCTCCATTACAGTATAATGCACAGCAATTAGGGAGTAATTTAAATTCTTTGAAAATTGAGATTTTAAAAGAGAAGTAAAAACATAAATGACTAGTTCATTTTATTTCCTCATGTATGTGTCTTCCTTTTAAAAGATATTTCGTGGGTTAACAAAGAATGTAATTGGTAAAACACTAGTATGAATTATAGACATAATGAAATCATAGAAGCCTAATTATAAGCCAATATACATAAACAACTTAGCCAACTATCCTGCCTTAAATCTTTATGCAAATCAAAATCTTTTTACAATTTATCACTTATTAGAGACAAAAAGAACCACAGATGCAGCTTTGAAGATCAGTATGCTATGAAGTACTGTTTTAAAGACCTTATTAAGCACCTCAGTTGAATAGGAAATCATTTACATAGAGTCATTAATATCCTTCACAGAACTCAAAATATGAATCCAGGGGGAAAATGCTGCTACTATCTCATTATATTGTTACTCATTTTTTTTCTAACAAACTACCAATACAATTAACAAGAACCTATTGTGTATGCTGTGCTCTGAATTTAACATTATTGCAAAAATTAGGTGATTAAGAAAAAGTTTTATTTGGGCATGTGAGTTGAAAGAGAAAAGCGCAGAGATTCATGGGGAAGCAGGGCTAAAATAAACTATGACTAAATTGAAGAACTCATGAGCAATAAATAATATTAGTATAGCCAAATATGAAACTGTATGAATCAGAATGAAAGTTTTGAATAAATTATTTTGTAAAATGAAAGCACTGATCTTGCAAAAAATTATATTGTATATTAGATATGTTAAGAGTTAAGAATGTTAGTCCTTTGTTTAATTGGGGTAGCTTGTGCTCTAAGAACCTGCCCAGCAAGCTCAAGGACCTGGGTTCAATCCCAGCCCCATGCCAAGCCATCCACTGAAACCAGGAGTGGCAATGCCAGCCTATAACCCCAGCGCTGAGGAGGCTCAGACAGGAGGATCACTATAAATTTCAATTTGAGCTGTGTAGTGAGACCTTGTACCAAATAAATAAATAAAGGAATAAATTTTTAAAATTATAATTAATATTAAACATACACTAATAAAAATAAACACTTGACCATTGCAAGGAAGTATTGATAAGTCTTTCTATATTCAAATCAAATGTGATTCATTCACATTGAAATAGCTATGTTTAAGTAGCTAGCTTAATGCTTCACTAAAGCAATTATAAAATTTTTAGGCTGTGTTTATAGCACATATTAAATTCACTAAACTATTCAAGTTAGATAAGCACATGATTAAAATATATGAAGATATATTATATATATATATATATATCATATCATATCATATCATATCATATCATATCATATCATATCATATCATATATTGGTAAACAAATTCAACTTGGGGATATTTTGGATAGTTTGACAGATGTTTTTATAAACTTAGAAGTTTAAGGAATTTACATTTTAAAGTTTCACATATTTCCTTATATTGAGGTAGTTTTTTCTTCTGGTATTATTCTCAGTTAGATTATTAGAAAATGCTAATATATAAATAAAAAATCCCTGTTAAGTCACTCCACTCACCAAGTGGTATAGTCAGTGCTGCATTTGTTGTCAACTGCAAGGGCTGGCAATAACTTTTATAATGTGAGCAGACATCAGCTGCCCTGCTCACAGCATATTATAATTGAATGCTGTTTCAGGTTTTGTGACTTCATCATGTTGTGAGCATTTTTAAAGTCACTGTCATCTGAATCAGCCATTAAAAAAGATAGAAACTTTCAGTTTGTACAATGTGGCAAAGACGGATTTATTCCCCCTGCTCATCACAGCTAAGAAACATAAAACCTAGAAAAACACAAGAGGCAATCAATAATGAACAGTGATGAGAAGACAGCAAACTGGTTTGATATCTTAGGACTGAAACAAAACGAATAGCAGTGGGTCACCCTCTGTGCTCCCATCCAATAGGAAAAGGTAATCCAGACTGGCATTTTTCTGTCAGCAAACCCAGTAATAGAAGTCAGACAAGGTTCATTTTTTTTTTCTTAAAATTAAAGTTTCTCTGACATTATAAGAAAAGTCTAGTAAACCTAGTAAGGGCTATCTGCCTGATGCCGGCTACCAATGCACTCAGGGGCCTGGAGGTTCAGGGCATCTGTTACCATCCTACAAAACCTTACATGGCTAAAGTACATAGGCACAGGGAGTCCTCCCAGGAGAGGCCAGCTGGACTAAGCGACATCCTTGTTTCTATTACTCTGAGGCTTCCTTCCTCTAGGAAACAGTATAGGGGAAGCCAGAGGGCCTTAGTTGATGGATGTCCTGACAAATGCCTGAACATTAAATACTCTCTGTTCTTAATACACAGGAGAATCTTGACACAAGTATCCTGTCCTTAAAAGCCTCTTTATGCCTACAGGATCAAGACAGGCTTTTCACACAAGGAGAAAATAAACATACAAAGTTGAATAGAAAGAAAAAAAATCACAATAATAACCTGGGTCAAAAATCATCTTCCGCATAGTCATTGGACATGGACTACCACTCTCCTTTTAGACACCTAGATGACTTCAGGACGACATCTGTGGTATTCACCACAGAAGGAGCTAAATGGAAAAGTCTCTTTGGCCCTGTGGGTTTGAAAATTATACCATTCCTACCCAGAGACTTCAAAGCAGCTGGATTTAAACAAAGTGGGGGTGCTGCCCCCACAACAATCACCCATCTCAAAAAAGAGTTTTTCTCCATAATCTTACAAAACCCTACTCTACCTAGAGCTACTCTAGCATGGGAGAACTCTTTCTTCCCTCTCAGGCAATATCTTCAGGAATTTTTGAGCGTGTAATTGTTGACCCTTAAACAAAGTAGCCCACAGAACAACTACTGGGGCTCTAAAATATTCTCTTTTCCTGGAAGGTGTTCAACTATACATTTTAACACTGAATTATATCCCTAACCCTGTTTTACTATTTTTTAACATTTTTAATAATTTTATTGTGAAAAATACAGCAATGAGACGCTTTCAAAACTGTCTCAATAATTAATGTTGTGGTCTTCATAGTGGTTATTCATACTATAAGACGATAAGGAATCAGACAGAGGTCTACTGTCTAGAATGTAGAAAGAACTAAGATATAACAGGGCCCTTAAGTTTAAAGACCCAATTCAGAAATGGGAATCTGAGATGAATACACACTTCTCAGAGGACAAAATTAGTGAAGCTAATAAATATATGAAAAAATGCTCCACATCGCTAGTCATCAGTGAAATGCAAATAAAAACAACACTGAGATACCAGCTTACTCCAGAAAGAATGGCTATCATAAGGAAATCAACCACAACAAATGTTGGAAAGGTTGTGGGGAAAAGGGAACACTTCTCCACTGCTGGTTGGAATGTAGACTGGTACAACCATTGTGGAGGTCAGTGTGGAGAATCCTCGAAAGAGTAGGACTAGAAATCCCATTCAAGCCGGCTATCCCCCTACTGGGAATTTTTCTAGAGGAACTGAAAACATTGTATCACAGTGATATATGTGCACCTATGTTTATAGCAGTGTAATGTGTGATAGCAAAATCTTGGAAACAACCAAGATGTCCATCACATGAGGAATGGCTGAAAAAGATGTGGTATTTCTATATAATGGCGTATTACTTAGCTGTTAAGAATGATAAGTTTGAAGCATTTATACTGAAGTAGATGCCACTTGAACATATACTCTTAAGTGAAATAAACCAGACACACAGGTGTAAATATCATAGTCTCCGTAGTATAAGAAGTGAAAAGCAGAAATACAAATGGAAACGTACAATAACAACAAAAATCAATTGAGTCCGATAAGGCAAAGTGAATGACATATGCTGCAAAATACTAATCAGCTTTTCTTCTGGATGGTTAGCAACCTAAGTTCACAGATCAAAGTTGGAGAAATAGAAGAGCCACAAGGCCAGCCAACATTTTGGCCCTAGCCTTTCAAGGTCAGCAAAGACTCAGCACATAGGAGAACCTGTACTACAACAGCATGAAACTCAGGTGAGCTCCAAATTTTCTGAACAAGGAGATTATGGAGCCACAGAGGAAACAGATTGAAGTTCTATAGTGTGCCTGGGGAGAGGCACATGAAGAGAAAACTTTCTCTCAAGCTCTCACAGAGAGCAAACTGGTCAAGCATTGGCCGTGACTCATCCACATGGATGACACAGACAAATAATCCACAGAATAATGTACAGGACTACAAGATAAACCCTGAGAGGACTTCAATGACCACATAGGAAATATAAAGTTCATGTGTTGTTATATAAGTCTTGCTCTATCTAGGTCTTAAGCATACAGCGGTAAAGTATAAAAATGAAGTATACATCGCGGGACCATAGTATTAAATTGACCTGTAAATGGCTATGGTCGACAACTTCCTCGGATAACTCACCATTGTTGTGGAATGCTGGACTGTGTTGCATTGTGTTGTTGAGTTCAAGCGCCTAAGTTGAATGACAATGGAGTGCCCATCTTTGACAGGTGTAGATAAAAGAAGGGGTATAGAAAGGAAGAATCATGATGTGCGTGTATAGACAGTACAGTTGGGATAGATAACGCTGTGCTTCTACATAATCCTATGAGAGGCAAGATTTGCACTAATGGTGGTTGGACAGGATATTATGTCAGCTTCTAGTACTATGGAGAACCACTAGGAAAATATCAAGGTAGAAAGTATTAATTATTGAATCTTTGATGTAATTCAGGTATAAAAACATTATGAAAACAGTTTGGGATGTATTCATTTATCAAATCCATGTTGTCAAGTTATCTTAAAACTATCTCATTGATATTTTTACTTCAATAAAACAGAAATTAAAAAATAAAAAATAAATGAATAAATTTTTTAAAAAAGGAAATATAGCATCAGGAAGGTAGATTTGGAATCTGTGTAAATGTTTAGCATCTTGTTTTTTCCTATTAACAATGCCCAATTTAGTTTAATAAGCTCTATTTTTGAGCAAAGGCTAGGGTTTGGGGTGAGGATGAGCCTCAGAGACCTGTTGTGAACTCAGAACCACAGCATGAAGGCATCTCTACTGAAAATATTTTCAAGCAATTTTGTCTATTTTAGAGGCTTGGGACTCAGGATCCTCAATGATCTCATGTAAAAGTTTTGCCACTTCTTGGGATATAGCTCCATGATGTAAGTGTCTGCCTGGCAAGTACATGGTCCTGAGTTTGACCCCTGGTACCAAAAAGGAAAAAAAAAAGATTTTTCCATTTTTCCAAAATTGGGCATCTGGATTTAAGAATTCCCAGTTAAGAATAAAGTTATCTCTACTACTATGGACAACCACTAGGAAGATAACAAGGTAGAAAGTATTAATTATTGAAACAGTGCTGTAATTCACCTTTAAAAAATAAGTTAAGTATACAGCTACATTCTCTTAATTCATTGATTAGAGACATCTGCTATAATATTGTTTGTGAGTAGAATATCATGTGTGCATCTTGTATGACAACAAACCACTATGAAAACAATATGCAATATATTAATTATTGAATCTGTCCTGTTGATTTGATTTGAAACTGTCTCATTGTTATTTTTTCTTCAATAAAATAAAATTAAATAAAAAAATAAGACGAAGAAATGATATCCTGTCAATAAACACTATTAGTACAAATCTTTCTTCTCTTTGCATTAAGAGAAAATAACTGTATATCTATCCTAAAAATTTTGTGTATACAGATACAAAATGGTCCTTCATTTGTATCCTTTTTTGTTTAGTTTTGTCAGGAAAGGGTATTTCATTGTCATTTAAATATTTTTTTTTTAAATTTAGGTCTCATTAAGCCTGTAAATTTCTCAGGTTGCAGTCAAAATTGCAGTCCTCCTGTCAGTGTCCTAGAGTGCTTGTATTAAAGGTGAGCACTACCACACTTAATTTAAAGATTTTCTTTGGTGAATAAATACAAAGTGTTGGACTGGGGAAATAGTTCTGGCAAGGGCCTGGTCCTGAGTTCAATCCCCAGTATTGCAAAAATCAATAAATAAAATAAATGAATAAATAAATACAAAGTGTTTTTGTCATTTCATAAAAAAAACACTATGTAGTTATTTCCAAAGCTTTTACATTGTATTAGGTGTTATAAGTAGTCTTGAGATGACATATATAGGAAAATATGTAGATTGTGTATATAAATATTTTCCCATTTTATATGAGACATGAACATTCATGGATTTTGGCATCAGTAAGTACCATGGAATCAGTCTCCAGACATTATGAAGAGCGTTAGAAGGAATTATTTTTAAGTTCATTAAGGTCTCATAGTATGAAATCAGTAAACAAGGATAAATTTCATTTGTATATAGTGATGTTTAACAAGTGATGTCTGAGATTAAATTTTCAATGATATGTTCAATTTGTCCATAGAAAATGAAACCCTAATTTATGAGCCTAATGAAACATGCACAGACTCTATCACAATTTACCAAATATTAAAATGAATATTGAAGTAAAGCAATGAAATATTGAAATAAATCAAAGACAATATATGGAAAGAAATCATGTTCATGGTCTTAAAGATTCACTGTATTAAAAAGTCAGTTCTCTTTAAATTGGTCTATATTTTTAACAGAATTCTTATAAAATTTAGGAAATACTTGTTATACACACAGGTTATTTTAGAATTTACATAGCGTGGCACAAGATCTAGGATAACCAAAAAGATTTTTGAAAGGAAATTAAGTTTGGAAGAATCACTTTAAATAGTTAAAGCTTATTAATGAAGATACTGTGGCATTAGTGGTGAAAAATGCATAAATCAATGAAATAGAATACAGATCCAAAAACAGATCCAAAGATATGTCCAATTTATGTTACAGCTTTATTGAAGTATAATTTATATACAGAATTTGTACATTTTAATATATTCAACTGGATCAGTTTGAACACATATCATATAGTTTTGAAACTACCAATGCAAAATAGGTAAGGTGTCAGTTGCTTCTAGAAATTTATTTGTGCTCCTGTATTTCCCATAGAATGGGAATCTAGTGAAGGAGTTATAACCTTTTCAGTAAGTAGTGCTGTGCTAATTGGACAGCAGTAGAAGAAAAATAAATGAACCTCAACCTAAAACTAACAGAGGTTTAAATGTAAAATAAAAGTTAAAAGTTATACAAAAGATAAAACAGTGTGTGATTGAGAGCTAAGCAAAATATTCTCAGATTGGAAGCAAAAGACATGATTTATTAAGAGAACAATTTGGTAAAGGATATCTCATCAAATTTAAAAAAATGCTTTAATTAAATTTCTGTTAAGATGAAACACAATATATTGACTAGAAATTATTTGTATCCACATGTCTGCTCATGGACTAGTATCTAGAATATATAAAGAAGCCTTGAAACTCACCACAAAAAATTCCATCAAAAATAGAAAATGATACTTCACCAAGGAAATATAGATGCATATAAATGCATGGAAACACATTCAACAGCAACAGCTATTAATGAAATAAAAACTAAGTCAAAATGAGATAATATATATACCAATCAAAATCACTGACATGAAAATTAAAAGGGAAATGCAAAAACAGACACCAAATGCGGGAAAGATAGTAGAGAAGCTGGGTCACTCATGCTGTTGGTGAGAATGTAAAGAAGTCCAACCGCTCCGCAAAGCAGATGGTTCATTTTAAACTAAAAGTAGACTTACCAAGTGACTCAGCAGTTGCACTCTTACTCAATCTAAAAGAATGCAAACTTATTTTCAAACCAAATCTTGTACACCAACATTCCTAGCAGCCTTATTCAAAATAAAAAAAATGAATATTATCCACATGGCATTCATTATGTGAATGGTTAAAAAAATGGTACATCCCTACTTTGAAATAATACTTAGCAATATAAAATTAACAACTATGGCAAATAGATAAGTGGTTGCAAGTTTGTGAACCCGTTCATGTCAAAGGCTCAGAATTTGAATATACACATAAATTGTATTAGCATGAGAAAGAGGTGAAACATGAAAAAATATTCTGGGTCCAAAATACGCTGCAGCATGACTGGTTTCACTAATGGCTGCACAGCCTGAAATGCCCACAAGTCATAAACATATCAAAAGGAAATTTGTGGAGGGTGCATTTCTCTTGGGTGTGTGTGCTTGTGTATAGATCCTGGGATACATATTTCCTTAACTTCTCAGGGAATTTCTGAATATACTCTGCATCTGGTCTTCCAGGAATAGTAAGAGAGCTTGCAGAATGGATACATATGATTTGTGAGATTCACACCATTCAGTGTAAATCAACCGTTTTAAAGTGAACATTTCATTGGCATTCAGTGCCTTCATGACACTGCATCCTCTATTTTAGCCTGGAATATTCTCATCACCTCAAAGGAAACACTGTCCTCTTTATGCAGCCAATACCCATTTCTTATTTGCATGTTCTCCACAAATACTAACTTTTCTGTCTCCAATTTTATTGTTTGTGTTTTTAAATATAAATGGAATTATACAATATTTGACAATTTATTATACTTTCTTACACTTAGTGTAATGTTACAAGAATGAGGAAATGGTGCTAAGTGTGGCTGCAATAGGTAAGTATAAGGTGCTTCACTTTATGGTACATTTAACCCTCAAGTGCTTTTTAAAATTACTGCATTCATAAATATTGAAGTCTAAATAAATCTATCAACCATTTGACCTGAGTTTTGAACTTATATTTTAAATGTAATATCAACTACCTGATTGTATGTTCATATGATGTCTACAAATGTGTTTTGAAATTTCTTGTAAACTTATGAACATTTGAATTTTTTTAAATGTATCAGTTATTTAATTAGGTTCTTAGTAAGAAATTTAGAACACTAATTTATGAGGATAAACTCCATTTGTCAGAGCAAAAACACATCGCAGGTAGCCCCGGAGCTGAGGAACAGATTTGATTTTTGCTAAAATCTGTGAGTCCACTGCTTTCTGATCCACCTTGCGCTGCTCTGAAATCTGGTATCTCTCTTTCTCCATGTCGAAGATCTCACCCTCCTGGTGCCCGGGCTTCCGGAGCTTCTTCTTTTGAAGTAAGCATCAGTGAGGTGTTTGGGGATTTTCACTTTGCTGATGTCAATTTTTGTAGAAGTGGCAATGACAAATTTCTGGTGTGTTCTTCGTAGAGGAACACGATTAAGGCTAAGAGGCCCAGTCACAAGTAGCAAGCCACTGTCCAACTGCTTCAGGAAGACCACTCTTGCCTCTGTGACGCCCAATGAGGATGATCAAGATGGTGCCAGGAGTGATGCTAGCTCGAAGTTTCCACACACGCTGACTGAAGGGTTTCTTTTTTTTTTTTTTTTTTTTTTTGTCTTTTTGAGACAGGGTCTCGCTATGCAGTTCAGGCTGGCTTTAAGCTCACTTTGTAGCTCAGGCTGGTCTCGAACTCACAACAATCCTCCTGCCTCAGCCTCCCGAGTGCTGGGATTACAGGCATGCGCCACCACGCCCGGCTAACTGAAGGGTTTCTTGCCATGGCTCAAGAGCTTTCGGGGCACATCTTCAGTAGGGTAGTAACAAGGCATTTTTCGAAGCTTAACCACCTGGCTACCTCCATTCTTCTCCCCACCGACTGGTTTTGTGATCGTAGCAAGAACTTTCTCCTTCTTTTTCTTCTCAACCTTTGATTTAGCAGCAGTGTACTTTCTCTTGTACAAAGCCTTTCTGGAATACATAGCGGATTGGGAGTATCTACCAATTCCTCTAACCAGGACAGGATTTCGGCTGCAGTGGGGCTGCCCCTTCTTGGACTTCTTTGCTTTCTTCACCTTACCCTTTTTACCAGTACCACTGGCAGAAGCCTTCTTGGCTTCGGGTTTCTTCTCTTTAGTGTCTGGCTTCTCAGTTTTTTTACCTGCCATCTTGCAAGATGGGAAAGAACATTTGAAATTAAGAAATCTTTTAATTTAATTTATTTTAATTTTATTTTATTTATTTATTGTCAGAACTGGGGATTGAACTCAGGCCCTGGTTTGTTTGTGTTTTGTTTTGTTTTGTTGTGGTTGTGATTTTGGTTTTTTGTTTTTTGTTTTTTTTTTTGTTTTTTTTTTTGTGGAACTGGGATTAAAATCAGGCCCTTGCACTTACCAAACAAGCACTTTTTCTACCGAATCATTCCCTGGCCCTGCATTATACATTGTAGACAAAAAGTTCTATAATATGTTTTTACTTTCTGTTTCAGTGAAAATACCAGCATTTTCAGCTGACTTTCATTGGAAGATGAATAGCTGTCTTAGTTCCTTTTCTCTCATTGCTGAGTCAACACCTATCAGGAAAGCTTGAAGGAGGAAGGCTTTCTTTCAGTCAGCTTGTGGAGGTTTCAGTTCGTGCTAGGCTAGCACAAAGGCATAGTGGCACATGGCAGGCGCCGACCGTTCACAGCAGCAAAAGTCAGCAAAATCACCAATAGCCAACAAGGAGAAGGATGAGAGCAAGCTTCTTTCCTTCCCTGATACTGTATGTAGGCTGCTCGCCCCATAGTGAGGATGGCACTTACACCCACAGTCCCGGCATTCTAACCAGGAATCAATCAACCTCTACGAGCCAGAACCCAGACTGCATGAGGCTTTTTGGGGGGTGGTTGGGGGGCATCTAACCTCAAATTATAACAGAAGTGATCATGAGAAATACTAGTCTAGTTGTATAACTTACTCAAATTAACAAAACTTGCAGTACACTCTCTGAAATTTTGAACTTTATGCTTCAAGGATAGATTTTAAACAGAAAATTCAAAGACACATAATAAGCTGATTTCTTGTTTGTTAAATGAAGACTTTCACCAACGTATTATAAAAAAGACACCTTTGCAGCGTCAAGAATAGAGAGGACTTCAATTATAGAATGTTTAAAATCAATAAATTTTTAAAATAATTTTCATGTGTTTCTGAACAATGGTCTGCTGTCAATTTCATCATGTATTGGAACTGTATTCTAGTGCAACTCTGAGAATGCATCAAGTGGCTTCTGCCAAATCAGAGAGATTTAAAAACCTTAACTAACAATCGTCCATTTAGATAAAATTACTATGCATGAATGAAGATGTGTTCATTTCCACGTCTAACAAAAGTTTAATCTTGGCTACAGGGTATTTTATACATGTCAATTCAAGAAATATATATGAACATTGATTTGAAATATTCAGTTAATATGAGATTTTACTGAATTTCAAAGAAAGTTCATAAATATGTATAATAATTGTGATTTATTTTTTATTTTATTAGTAAATTTAATTTAATTAATTTGTTTTTTTGCATTTACTACAGGTTCTACAGGGTCTCACTATGTAGATCCTACTCCTACTGATTCTCCTGTTTTCAGCCTGCCAAGTTTGGGGTTTACAGGCCAGTGCCACCACCCACTTTCAATGGATATATCTGTGCACCCTTGGGGTAGGACTGGCACAGCAGGACAGGGATTGAACTTAGCAAGCGCTTTAGTCCACTAAAGTATATTTAATTTAATTTAATTTAAATTTTTGTAATTGTGATTTATAATTTTATGATCTCATCACATAAATGATTTGTGATGTTTTATTATCTCTAACTCTAAAATATGTATATATATGTAAATATATAAAACCTTGTATATATTATCATATATGCAGGGTGCATTTCAAATGCTTTTCCAAAAGTAAATAATTATTTCAATATTGTTCCAGTATTCTCAGGCTTTATTATCCAGTCCTGCTCATTCCCATATTTATATTTAGTCCTGTTTAATTCATCACCAGAATATTTTTTCATTTAGTCAATTTGTATTTGTCCAACTTCCACAATTTAACACAGTCCCTACTTTTCTTTGAAACATTTTTGAAATTTAATAAAGCCAACATTAATCTCTTCTTTCTTCTAGCATAATTTGCATGTACCACAGATGTTGCCACTTAATTGTGGTATGTCTCAGTTTGTCCCAGAAGGCATTTTGGCGGTACATGAACTTATATTATACACTGCTTTAAAGTAATTGCTGACATTTAAAACAGTCAGATCTGGAATTTTGCCTAGTATAATTCTTTTCCCTACAAGAACCTCACACTTAGTCCATTCTCAAATGAGAAAATACAGTTTAAAGGGCTTAATGTACCCAGGTGACTCAGACAAGCAATGGCAAAATTGGAATTTAAACCCAGGATGTCTGATTTTCAAACTTGCTGGCATTTATTGTTAATTTTAGATTTTTGTTATAAGCGAAGAATTTTAGAAAGTTTATATTTTTATGTACATGTAAGAATGACTTTTTTGGTGCTATGCCACACTTTGCTTCAATCTGACCAAGTAAGTTGCACAAAATGTTACTAAAATCCATAATCTGAATTTTGTATCCTGGGTAGGTTAAGAGATTGCCATTTGTATAGAAAACAAAACAAAACAATTCATGACAAACCCTGTTCCCATGCCACGTCCTAGGAGAACAAAAGTGTGCTTAGACAAGGCTGTGTAAATTACTTGCGGTAATTCATTGTCATGTTGGCAGCCAGGGCACTCTCCAAGAATTGGGCCTAGTGCTGGCTTCTTTCCTTAGAAGGAAATAGTCTTTGGTGTAGACATTTAAAATGTTTCCAAGGCCTCAAATGTGCTATGTGGGGGAAATATATAGAAGTGGCATATACCAGTTGCAAAGATCAGTAATGGGATGTTCAGTGACACTTTCCATTAGTGTCACCTTTGAAACAGATAGTTTGCATCTAACAAGCCTCAAATATTGATGATATTGACTAAAAATTCTTTGTAAAATTAGATTTTAACTTTTACGTAATTTTTTTTGGTGGAACCAGGGATTGAACTCAGGCCCATGTGCTTCCCAGGGAAGCACTTTTTCCACTGAGCCATCTCCCCAGCCCCACATAATTGTTAAGAGGCCATGTATTTTAAAATCTTTGTCGCATAGAACCTTATGCATTAGCACGAATTTCTACATGTAGTGTTCTCATTTTTATCTCTCTGATGGAATGATTTTCGGTGTCCCAAACATTTAGTTAATTACTAATAAATTAAACTTACTAAAATTACTCTTATCATCTCTTTCTTAATACTTACATTGTCAAAACATACCATATAAACTTTAAATCTAGTTTAGGCTCAGGCCTTTTGATATTTCAGGGTCACCTTGGGTCCTATTTTATGTCACAATATTGTCAAAGCTTTCAAAATATTTTCAGTGCAGTACTTTTGACGTTATTTGGTTAATGTCAATATGATTATATTTATTATCAGTATAACATAAAAGGTATACTAGAAAAAAATTATTTAAGCAACACAAACAGTAGTGTTCTTTAGGCTTGGCTGCAAAACTGCCCTGTGACTCTGAACTAATTATAAAAACAAAGAAGTTCAATTTTTTCATTAATAAGGAAACAACAGATTATTGCTAACATACTCCTTAAAATCTCTGGCAGAAATCTCATTTAACTGAATGCATATCTGACTTGTATTTGTTTTGTGTTCTCTTATGTGTATTTGAAATTGTGAATCCATTTACAGAAGCTGAATTATCATAATGAAATTCATTTTCTGGCACTGGTGTTAAGATTGACCATTTTTACTATTGATGAACATAGCCATGGTATTGTGAGAGGATACTTTATTATATTGCTTTTGTTGAGGTCAGTGAGTAATGTTATTCTGAAAGCAAAATAAAATGTGGAACCAAAAAAATTGCCTCTCATATTTACAAGGAGTAGACATGCATATTACTTCATATTATGCATAACTGAAGTTGTAAAACCGTACACCAGTGTTTTGAAGATTCAACAGTTAGAGGGCATTGTCCATAAAAGAGTTGAGTTTAATAGACCATGTTGCAAAATAGCATATGCCAATTGCAAATGGTTTTATATACTCTTGAAAGCTGTGAAGCTTTTTGGATTTACTGAATATCAGAGATTCCAAACTCTGGATGTCAGGAAGGGATATAATTTGATATTTGAACTCAAGTACTGGATTAGATCAGTTAGGGATACAGCAATATTTGCAAGGTCTGTATAACCTTTACATAGCATGACCTACTGAAATCTGTTGTTGCAAATATTTATATGTACACACATTAACATTTAAACTGAAAACAATGGATATAAATCCTCTCATTAAGGAAAGTGAAACTGATTGATTATTATTCTAGAAGCTGTGCTGTCCTTTTCCTTGCATGATAAATGTTGATTTTTTAAAGACTCTATCAATCTTAATAAAATATATCATTCCAAGATTGAGGCCAAGTTGACAAGTGTGATAGTTGAACTTTCACTTTGACTAGTTCAAAACATGTCACTACAGGGGTGTTACTTGATGTTCTGTTGTTGTTCACTGCTGAAATCTGTGTTAAGCCTGGACTAAGGTGACAATTCCCACGTCTTATTATATTGCGCTTTATTATAGTCATCTTCTCTGGATATTACATAGAAGTAGATGATACTGACATAGTAGTTTAGAATGTGAAATCTTTCGCTGAGTATTTTCCATGTCACATACCATACTATATGTTATAAATCCAAAGGTGTACATGACCTTTTTATTTTTTAAATAATTAATATACAGAAGTTCATAAATATTTCTGGCTTTGCCAGTTTTCCAAGGGCCTACTACAAGTCACTATATTTTGTCTCCAATAGCTCCCTCTCTGCCTGTCTCTATCTCCTTCACCCTCTCCATATCTCTCCCCTCCCTCCATTCCTTCTTTACTCCTTCTTCATTTCCTTTCTCTCTCACTTTCTCTCCCTCTCTACTTAAAATTTCATATTCCCCTATCTAGGAATGTAACCCTTTGCATTCAGTCTTAGCCTAACACCTTTAGAATCTAGACTAAACTTAAGTACTATAGTACATTCCCAAGTATGACCTAAGATCTTTGGAAATTTCCATATTAGAAACACCACTAAAGCATACGATTCCATTCATAAAATGTAATAAAGTATAACTGAATAATTGTAGATGCCATCAGATCCATATTGACTGCATAAATTTAAGAAATTTATACTATTAAAATAAATTCTGCACAGAAAAACAAAAAATATTGCATTATATAATTTTTAAACATGAAATAACCTGAAATGAAAATAATTATAATGTGAATAATGATGCACATTTCTGTGAAATGTTTGGATGAAATATTTCCCTAAAATAAGACACTTTTTGTCTGTATTTAACAAGACATTTCTTCTGGGCTCCGTTTTACTTGATGTAAAAGTAAAAATGCTCAAATGGCAATCTGGCGAGGCATGCTTCTTGTTACTGAAATAAAAATACTTCCTAAAAGTCTTTATTAAGCTCATGCTTTGCTATTATTGGTCCCATTTCTCAACCAGCACGTATGTCGCCTGTCACTTGATGAAAATTCGTACACAAGACCTGTTTTTTTTTTCTGAAAACCTGCAAGCATCATAATTCATAGTTTTGTTTCCTATGATTACCCTCTAGTAAGCTAACCATTCTTGAACTTTCACTAAATCTCTGACTTGTATGAGATTAAATACATCTGGGATGCAGTTCTATCGCTTCTCTTTTGTGTTATTTATTTTGTAATTTTTTAAAAATTTTTGTAGAGAACACAATAGGATAGAATAACAAAAATCTAAAGCCTTGTGATTTCAATATCCCCAGAAGTAACCCAAATTTCTTTACTGGGCCAAGAATCTTCTATTTTTTAAGGCTGTTTTGTTTCTCTACAGTTTTTTTTTTTTTTTTTTTTTTTTTTTTTTTTTTTTTTTTTTTTTTTTTTTTTTTTTTTTTTTTTTTTTTTTTTTTTTTTTTTTTTTTTTTTTTTTTTTTTTTTTTTTTTTTTTTTTTTTGTAGAATTGTGGATTGAACTCAGGCCCTTGTGCTTGCCAGGGAAACACTTATTGCCCTGAGCCATCTCCCGAGCCCTGTTCCTCTACCTTTTGAATGACAGAATTCCCTGATATCCTTATAATAATTGAGGTTGGAAATATTGCACAAAGAGGAATTTTAATTAAATGTTATCAAAAGAAGAAATTTGGCTTCAAATCAGAGACATCATTACCTATATCAGAAAAAGGGGAGGTCCAGAATGCTTTAGTAAAGAAATTAAAAGCGTAGTTTAGATCCCTTGCTAAATTCTGATTTATGTATGTATTCAGTAAAATATTAATATTCTAGATATAGGGGAGTTTGATGATTCTCTTTCTTGCTTGTCTTTGTCTTTTTGTGCCAGGGCTTTACTAGGCGGTTCATGCTGAACTCAAACTCACTCTGGAACCTTGGTGGCCTGGAATTCATTGTGATCCCCCTGCCTCAGCCACCAGAGTGCTGGGATTATAGGCATGTGTTGCCACACCTGACTTATGATTCCCAAGAACAGACAAACTATCAGTATTAAGTACATAACAGTAAGGGTCTTTTTGCTGAAGAACAGCTGACTAAATATTTAAGTTGCTTCTAAAGCACAATATTTAATGCTAATAAGACCTGCCAATATTCTGTGCAGTTATTTTGTGTTAACTAATACTTGCGTTACTGGCTCAGCTCATACTAAGTCCAGGACTTTTATCTGAGAGTTCTTTTAATATGAGATGTCAAAAAAAATATGAAATGTCAGGACTTGAAATGCTAAGCCTCCTATCATATTCTAGAAAGTGTGATCTAAAACCTAACAGGTCTGTCTACACATTATTTCAGGCAAATACTACCTGGTACATTTAGCTAATTTTAATATCATGAAGACATAATTGACAAATCTTGGAGTGAAATAATGGAATTTAATGTAGCTCTCAGTGTTGTAAATTAATTTTTCAATTAAGAATAACATACTAGATCCTTTGATTTTTATATTCCCTGAGATTGAAACCAAAACATAGAATTAAGAGACATTAACACGACTTCTCAGCAGTTCTATATAAATAAAATCACAGGGCCCTGTGGAAGAATATATAATATATTTGTTTCATTTTCTTTTTTTTTTTTTGTATTTTAGGGAAGGATCTACGGTATTTCAATGTCTCTCTACTAGGTCGCACTCGTAGTGATCCACTTGTTCACAGCCTATCAAGAGCTGGGATTATAGGCACAGGCCACCATGCCCAGTCTCAGTTGCCATCTTAGTGCACCTTGGGGCTGGGACCAGTACTGAGGACCCAGGGATCAAATCCCTGGTCCCTGTACCTGCCTGCAGGCACTTTAATCCACTGAGTTATTTGGCCGGCCATGTTTTATTTTCAATTATAACAAAAAAAAATAATAGCTTCCTAACATTTAGTACTTTTCTATGATAGAATCTTTTGAGTTGTCAAATTCTTAGAAATCCTTCACACTTCCCAATAAAATCCACAAGGTAAACTGAGTTCAACTAGACCCTTATTTGGCCAGATTGGGGTAAAAATTAACACAGCAATAATCATACTAAATAAGAACTCACCTACTCTAAGAAAGGTTATCTGAGGAAAACAAAATTCCTAGGCTCAGCTGAGAGGAATCCTAAGCTTCCCAGTTCAGTGGTATTTCATGTGACTACAGTAAGCCTCTGCCTTAATAAAAATTTCTGTTTTAGGAAAACATTTGTAAGTCAGATTCCTCTAGAAGTCCAACAAAATAGTCTTATACACCTTTGACACAAATATGCATTGCCAGAATAAGAGAAAAGATCCACATTATAAACACTGTAATTAAACTATTTTTACTTTTACAGTTATCTTAAAGTAGTGATGTTACCCTACACATCTACATATGCTTGCCGTGCATGGCCAATTTGTGTACCAAAAAGTTCATAAATAGGAGACTTATAGTGTAGATTCTTATCTAGGTATACTATACTGGGTGTCACCTTTCACTCAGCATTTATTTCTCTCCTACTCTCGCCATGATTCTCCACAATTTCTGATTGCAGTTTTTGTCCTATACCTATATGGCTATGACATCTTATGTTTCCGTAATATAGGAATGAATGTTAATGGGTTATATAAGGAATATTTTTTAGCATAATCATAATTCTTTTTCTGTACTCCAATACCAAACCACACCTTAGTTGACTATCCAACAACTTATTGTAACCTACTCTCATCACACAGAACATATCATGTCCTCCCAATTTATAAATATAATTTATGTGAAAATGGACTATTTTTGGATATTTTCAAGTCAATCTATAGTACATAATGAATTCTGTTCTATGTACAGAAGCCCATGTCTTCCAGATTCATCATGAAGGGAAAAATTCTACGGAAAGACAGTGCAGAAATTTATATTTCTATTTTAGCACTCATGATTATACTTTACCTTTGGAGATATCTTCCTGTTAGCTGATATAACACCCTAGTTCTTGAGGTTTCTAAGACCTGCTTTCTTTCTAATGTTGTATATGATCTCTGTTATGGCTTGTTCTTTTGAAATGACACTGTAATATATATATATATTTTTTTTTTTGGCAGAACCGGGGATTGAACTCAGGCCCTTGCACTGGCCAGGGAAACACTTATTCTACTGATCGATCTTTCAGGCCCTTGAAGCAAGACAGCATTATAGGCAGTACAATTAATACAGAAATAACCAAGAAAATAACAATAAAATAAATAGTTTTTGCTGGTGAATTATCACTTGGCATGCAGGGACTAATATCACATGCTTCCTAAACTGTGACAAGGTTCTCCACTGCTAATTGCTATTCTGGCATAATCTTCAATATTTAATCCTTTTAGTGGTTCATTGTATTTCATCTTAAAAATCAATTTGTGGTATTCGATTTCTTGTTTGTAAGCATCATTGACTAGAAGGGGTAGTGCTCTATCCATGAATTCAACAATGTAGTCCTACTTGGTAATGTTATATATCTGGAAATTTCTTTCTATGAATTAACTTATTTAAATATTAACATACACACACATACACACTATATATATATATATATATAGATAGATAGATAGATAGATAGATATAGATAGATGATATAGATATAGATATATATTTGACAAATTTAATAACATAGCCATGCTTCTGTAAGTTACTATGCTAAGAATTGGTGCTCATTTACCTAGTGGATTATCTGTCTTCTTTTTAAAAATTAGAATTAAATGCAAATTTTAAGGCTAAAATTAACTTTATAACATTTTCACCTAAATTATATGGGGAATTTGTGAAGCAAAGAAAAAGCAGGATAATTAAATATTTGTAAATGATAAATTGAGTATCCCTTATTTGAAATGCTTCGAAAGAGTAGTACATTAGATTTTGATTTCTTTTTAGATTTGAAGTGTTTACATACACATAATAAAACACCCTTGGTATGAGAACTAAATCTATGCTGAAAATTGAATTACTTCATATGTACCATGTACACAGAGCCTGATATATATATATATATATATATATATATATATATATATATATATATATATATATATTCTGTGTAGTATTTTTAGTATACTCATATTTTGACTACCACCTGTCACCCAAGGTCTGGTATAGATATTTGCTTTGGTAGACTTGTGTTGTAGTACTCAGAAAAGGCTATGAAGAATTTCAGATTTTCACTATATAAGTACTTGGTAAGTCAATTTTCCTTTTTTCTAAGCCCCTATTTGCTGAGGTGTATAATGGTAACCTAATAATTACTTAGAGAAATAATTAAATTTCACATCAGTAAACAAATTCTTATAAGATTATGTTACTATTTTTAGAGAGACTGGTGACATTCTATCACTTGGTTTCATATTCATCTTTTTATAGATATTTAAATAGTAATATGTAATAATAGTATGATGAATAGTACCCTTAAGTCTGAAAACTTGCTCAAAGAACTAGAGAAAAGTCCAATATAATAATGAAAATCGAATTGGCACCAGAGAATAATAACTAACTTATCAAAAGCAAGTTGCACTGCTCAAACCAGTTAAGTCAAAATCCACAGCTCAAAACACGAAGGGAACAGGTTTGTGTTGAGCAATAACAACAGCTCAATTCTTTAACTCTGATGAGGTGAGTTGTGCACCTGAAATGATATCAGGTACGTAATTGAGAGATAGTTCAACAGTGTTGCCTTTAACAAAGAAAAGAAGAATGTACTAAATACACAGAATCTATGTGAAGACAAAATAAATAATTGCCAATTAAATGTAGTAAATGCGCATGTTAGTTTATAAGGATAGGTGAATTTGGTCTATTTATTTTCTTAGATATTTTACTTATTTTATAGTTTTAATTATCATGAAATATATCAAAAAGAGGTCTTAGAATGATCAATAATTTTGCCATAATTTTACTTGAAAGCGCTATGCATATTATGCCTCCTACAGTGGTAAACATATTACCTGCTCTCTATGCCCTTGTCAACAACAAGATACTTTCTCAAATTTGATGAATATTCAGTTGTATCTTGTTTGTTTTGCTGTGTCTCTGTCTTACGATTTTATGTATTTGTTCCTCTGTTACTTTCTCCTACTATTAGTTGTATTTTCACGCCCTTTACAAGTTTTTCTTTCATTTTCTATTAGTACATGATTGTGAGGCATAAGGAACATATTCATCTTAGGGAGTTAGTACTTAATATATATGGCACCCTAATCATTTATACTTCCATTTCTCCCTTTCCTTCTTCTAGGTCTAGATTCCTTTCCCTTTGGCAAAATGTCTACCACTCTCTTCCTTTCACCTATCTTTTATTTAGCTCTTGATATTATTTACAATTCTTGCTTCTCATATAAGAGAAATCATGTAACAGATAAGCAGTCTCTGATGTATTTCACCAAGCATTATAGTCTCAAGGTATAATTCTCTTCACATAAGTAGCTCAAATGAGTTCTTTTTTATGGTTGAGTAATTAATAGATGTATTTCGTTAGTCGGACATTTGTTCATGGATATATAGAATACTTCCATAATCTAGCTATAATAAGTTATGCCTCTATGAACACTCCTATGTATATATCTCTGTAATATGATATCTTTAAATTTTTCAGGAAGATATTCAGAAAATGTATAACTTGGTTGACTAGAATTGCTACTTTTATTTTTTTGAAGATTCTTCATATGGATTTCCATGGGGATTTTATGAGTTTATATCACAGTAACATAATTCAAGTGGTCCTTATTGCACTCAACCTCACCAGCATTTTTTTGTAACACAAGTCTTATTCTTTCTAGAATAAAATGGAATCTGAATGTTACTTTAATTTGAGCCATTTTACAGCCAGAGGTACAGAATATTTTCTTCAAATGAACTTATTTACCATTTATATTTCTGCTTTAAAGAAGTCACTATTAAATTTAGCTATCCATTTTTGGATTCTGTCTTATTTTGAGGGGCTCAATGTGTATTTCATAATTAATTAATTTGGTACAGGGATTCACTATGTAGCGCATACTCGTAGTGATGTGCCTCACCATGTCCAGTTTCTGTGGCTTGCTCTGCATGCCGGGAGATCCAGGGTGGTGTGGATGTGGCAATAGGAATCTTATCTGGATCCTTGTGCATAGCATGCAGGCTCCTAGACCCCTGAACTATCTCCCCTTCTACGGTATTTAATTCTTTTAGTTCTTTGTATATTTTAGGTATCATTCCTCAGTCTGTGGAGTTGGCATCAAAAAGATTTTCCCCTTTTAGAGGGTGTCATTTCACTCTGTCGATATTTTCTTTGTTTGTAGATGATTTTAAATTTGATGTATTTCCCTTTGTTGATCTATGTATTATTTCTTATACAATTGAGATTCTGTTCGGAAAGTCTTTATTTCCTATTGTGAATAATTTAAGCCCCCGCCCCCAAATTCAAAACAATATTCAAAAAAACTGGAGGGCAGGCAATATAGCTCAGCAGACTAAAGCACTTCCTTAGGCAGACACAGGAGCCCTGGCTTTGATCCCTGGCATGGTGCCAGCCCCACCCCCAGGGCATGCTGAGAAGATAAGTGAGATTTAGAGTGGTTTTCCTGCAGCTGTAGATCTATTGCTTGGGAGGCTGAAAAACAGGAAGGATCACTATGAGTCTGATCTGTGTAATGAAACCATATAGGTCCCATTAAAATACATTAAAAAATGGGCATCTGAGATGAATATATACTTTTCAGAGGAAGAAAGACAAATGGCAAGTAAATACATAAAAAATGTTCAATATCATTGGTTATTTGAAAAATGCAAATTAAAATAACACTGAGATTTCATCTCATTCCAGAAAGAATGAATAACATTGACAGGTCAGCCAATAACAAATGCTGGTGGGGCAGTGGGGAAAAAGGAAACCTTCTCCATTGTTGGTAGGAGTGCAGGCTGGTACAACCACTATTGGAAATCAGTGTGGAGATTCATTAATAAGCTGGCTTGGAGGACCTACTCAAGCCAGCTGTTCTTCTGGATACTTTTCCAGATAAACTAAAAATAGTATAATACAGATATGTATGTGCACCCATGTTTATAGCAGGGCAATAATTTATTTTGCCTCCTTTTGTCAATTATTTGAACTTCTCTTCTTAATTTTATCTTTCTTGTATCTTTCCTCTTCCAGTTTTACATGCATTTGTAAACTAAAATGTACCTGCATACATATTTTGCTAACATAGAAACAAAGGTGAACTAAGTTTGTTATGTATTGAGGAAAATATTTACATATTATCATGATATTAATTAATGTAAAAATCAAACATGTATGATTTATCCTGTTAAAGCTTATTTTTCTTTCCTGTTTTTATGCATTTTATCACATTTTAGAACAGACTGCAGGACTGCAACTATTGCCTGTACATGTGGATTGTTGGTATATGTTTCCATCATACTCTTATGAATAAACATAAAAATATGCACACAAATTTGAAAGACTATGTCTTATAGAAGGAGCCTAATTAGGGAGACACTGTAAGTCTGGAAAATGGTTTGTCATGGTTGCAGCTACTATATCTGATGCATGGATGAGCCAAATTTCTGTGAACATTCATTTAAACTCACAAATATAAAATCACTGGGAATTTAGGGGGCATTCAGACATAGTCTTGTGCAATAACATCTATCAAATAGATTGTCAGTGAATATTTGTTAAATAAAAGTGAAAAACATTTTTAAAAAATTTAAAAAGAAAAGTGACTCTAAGATAATGAGCCCAGAAAAATTCAGTGCATTCTCTAAGAATATTTAAGAGTACATTAATTCTATTGCCGTTCAATAGACTTTCTTCTTTATTAATTCTAATGCTATTTCTTAGTGCACATTTCATGGCAAGCTAATTTCCAAATAATGTGATACAATAGCAAAGGAAATAATTTTCTAGTTTTAAGCACTAATAATTATCAGTAAATATTACTTTAGCATAGTTTTT
Source organism: Ctenomys sociabilis (assembly GCA_004027165.1). Taxonomy (NCBI): domain Eukaryota; kingdom Metazoa; phylum Chordata; class Mammalia; order Rodentia; family Ctenomyidae; genus Ctenomys; species Ctenomys sociabilis. Next base: position 98,368 of record PVKA01002753.1, read on the forward strand.
TGTTTTCAATTCTCTGATGATGTTTAAAAATCATAGCTTTAAGAGAGTAATATGGTAATGATGCTATTAATCTTTTGAAAAGTAAGTGGACAGAACAATGCAAAAATGTGCTCTTTTTCTATCTTGTTTCTTTGTGTGTATCAGAGATTATTGAAAAAGAAGGAAAGATCCTTTTACAAAAGCAAGATTGGGTTGTCCTAAAACCATTTACCTAGTTTACCTTGTTAGAATGACCAAAATGCAACATAATGATATAACCAAATATTGGAAAAAGGATCAACCATTCATTGTTAGTGGGAATAGAAAATGATACAAACACTCTGACAGCGTCTCATAAAATTGAGCATACTTACTTGTATGATCTAAAAATTGCATTCCTTAGTATTTATCCCAAAGAGGTAAAACATAAACACAAAATAGCTAGCATATAAATGTTGGTTAAAATGTAGAAAATACTAAGTTGTCTTTCAGGACATGGATGAATAAACAGGCACATCCAGACAATGGAATATTACTGCACACCAAAGTAAAATGAGCTATAAAGCTGTAGGATGAAAACATAAAATAAGTTTAAATGCATATTAGTAAGTAAGCAAGGTAGTCTGAAAAACCTATATACTGTTAAATTCCAAGAGTATCATATTCTGGAAAAGGCAAAAATGTGGAGCTAGTGAAAGAATTAGCAGTTTCCATGGATGTCAGAACTCAGGAGGGAGGAGAGGAATGCACAGGCACAGCATGGGGCATTTTCAGGACTATGAAGCTAATCTGCATGATAATATAATGGTGGATGCATGTCACTGTATATTTTTGGAAACTCGTGGAGTTAACTACGCCAAGAGTAAACCCTAAAAATATGTAGACTTTAGACGAATCTGTTATATCAATATCAGTTCATTTATTTCAATAAAACTACCACTATGGTATTATATTGTGATCATGGGGAAATTGTGAGTTATGTGGGCTCGGTGGAGATATACAGAATTTCTGTACCTTTCACTCAATTTTTCCAGGAAAATAAAACTCCTTTAAAACTCTTTTTTGACAGAAACACTTACTTCAGACCAAACAAAGGTTTTAAACAGCATTTTTAAAAACATGATTAATATATTTGGTTTGCTCATGAGTATTCAGTAATTCCTTTGAAAGTTCTTAGCTTCAAATATGTATTTTTAAATAAGTTCTCTCTCTGTAATTCTGGGTACTTTATTTTCCCATTCTGCACATATTTAACATGGTAATTAATTCAGCCTAGTAGTGTTCTGGCTGCCATTCAAAGCCTCATATGTGTTTGTTAATTTGTCACTAGTTCCTTATGCAACATCTTGGCTATTTAATAAGCAGTTGCAAAGTCAAGAGAATCCTGCCCCAGCATGGGTCTTAATTGAATATGTACTACATAATAGAATTAGCTTCAGAACAAACCATCAGTGGCAGATGATCCTTCAGCTATAAGCAAAGCTTTGGTGTGAGTAACTGTTTAAATATGATAAAATGATAACAGCAAAAGGCTTTAAAATATCCTAAACATAGCAAGGCACTAAGGACACCCCAGACTACAGTAGTCATCTGCTGTCTGCCATATATTTGCCAGTCATTTGACCATGAAAATAATATCTTTAGATAAATATTATTTCCCCCATTTTCTTAGAAAATCTTTGAAATCCTGTTTGTAGAAACACTTAGGAATATAGTAATTTTGTCAAAACTGATTCTAAAATATAGTGTGTCTTTCATTATTTTTGATGATTTTAAAATATAGTATGATTTTTATCTTGTGAACATTATTATGATTAGTAGTGAACATTTGTTGGTTTTGAGGTAGTTGATGATTTCTTTCAGTACAAATACCTCTCAGGTGTCTTCATGGAAACATTTTAAAACATTTACAGTATCATTCCAAACTGGAACACTTTGTTGTAGTTATATCTGTGAAATAAATGACATTGTGTAAAACATTATAGCAGATTTTTAAATTGAGTTGACAGGTTGACAGTATAGTTACTCATAGTTCAGACTTTCACAATATAGAATGTAATGAGCTGTAATAGTATTATTTTTCACTTCAGAATTTTAATGTTATGTTTTGTACAGTTCTTAAAATAGCATGCATAAAACATTGTGCTGAAACAATAGTGAACTGTATATCCATAATATCATTAGTAGCTAACAGTCTAATAACCATGAGAAACAATGGAAATTTTTCCTCAGACTTGGAAACTGGAAACAAGAAGAAATTCTGAATGAAGTATTTGGTGTTTTAAGTGCACTCTGGCTCCATGAGTAGGGAAATAGTTTGATCCTTTCTGCTGCTAGATGTCTCTGTAAATGTAATATCAGAATATAAGTTATTTGAAACCATCACATCTTCACTGATAGGATGTTTCTATGCCCACCAGAAAAGAAAAAAACATTTCCCTGATAGGAAAATGATTCCTAAATTCTAAGGAAGGAAAGAGGCTGGGAAGAATAATGACTGTAAAAGCTCTTTTAGGAGAAGCTGAACATGACTCTGTAATACATAGGACTTGTTTCTAATGTGGTATGACATAAATTCATCATCATAATTACTAGCAGATGAAGTGATATATTTTCTTTGGAAATATTAATAAAATCAATATGAACATTGAATGAGAAAGATGCTATGTTGCACGTGATGCACACGTGACAGTGGATACGCAAGGATAAATTAGTCGCTTTGAATGACCCACTGCTTTGAATGACCCACTGTTGAAAGATCAATTTTGTCAAATAGTGCAATTTATTCTCCTTATTAACATACTGAGCAGTTCTGTTGGATCATGTAGCATAGTGAGCTTATTAGGAAAACCACATTGGTTTCAGCAATGAACTCATTTGACCTTTCTAAATGAAAATAGCATGATGCTGAAAATAATTGAGGAAGCACCTACTCTACACAGAGAATGGTCTTTTACTATCAAATACTGTATTATGAAAACAATAATTTTCATGTTTGAAATTTAAAGTGTTTTAGTTAAATAAAATCAAAATGGTATTTAAATTAAATGCAAATAGTGCCTTCTTTCATGCAGTGAATTTTTCTCAGAAATGTTTAATTTTTTACTTCTTAGTCTCCAGAAATCATTTGATTATACCAAAATAAATATTTATTGTTAAAAAGCAGAAAATTGAAAGTATGTTATATTTTCAAATTCAGAATTTTAAACACATTGTGGAATAGTGACTTAAAGATAGTTTAAAATGTGGTGTTCAGTTATATATTTAAAATTTCTGAAGACACATAGGTGTAACATTTATTAACAGAAAGTAGAAATTAATATACAAGAACAGGAAAAATACTGTTCTACATAGTCAAAAATTCAAAATACTGTATATTAAAATAATGAAACATTGAACTTTCCACTTCATGATTGAGAGAATCTATACTGAAACAATTTTTAAATAATACACCTAATTTCATTTTTCAAATGTATATTTTGCAAACCATATGTTAGTTCAGATAAAGGCAAAAATATAATTTAGTAAATGTTTAAATGCAAAATTAAAAGGATTCTTTCTTTTAAGACATGAGTGATGTACATTCTCACTTGAATAGTCAGTTTGCATTTAAATCAGAATTACTGTGTAGATAATGATTCATTTAAAATGTAAATGTTAAATTTCCTCTCATCCAAGAACATTATTTAATGATTTTGATTTTTATTAATCAATTATGCTCAACGTTATAGTTTTCTGGGAAAAATATTCAGAAAAATGCAGCCATGCTTGAAGTTTGACTAGTGTTATCATGAAATTAAGCCTAATTTTGTATGGTTGTTGAAAATAATATTTAGCTCTCAGGTGGTCTCAGATATACTATATCATGAATAATCAAAATTTTGTCCCTCATTATACCTTAAGTATTTGTTTATATTTTAAACAAAACAATATTTTCTAGCAGGAAATCAGTGGCTGCACAGTACCTTCATGATATAATACACTGGCTTATATATTCAAAAAGAAAATAATTAAACAGTTCAGGAAACATGGTAATATTTTTATTTTAGTCTATAAATGTACAAGAAGAAATTTCTTTTATTGTGACTATAATAATGATAAAGTAACTCTGCTTGTGAGACTGTCAAAAAATGAATCATGTACAAAATCTTAAGTCTGTCACTGAAACACATGATTAAACTGTCAGCTATATAAAGAAAATATACACAGCATCTTGGATTGTGGAATGTTTTCTCTTACATATAATCATGAAGAAATTAATTTTTACATAGTAAAAAGAGAATCATGTTTTTTCTTATATGTAAAAACTAAAAAATGTCTGAAAGTAGAATAGGGGATTCTTTTTTATGTATTTAGTGCAGGGTCTACAGGATCTCACTACATAGATTAGACTCCTAGTGATCCTTCCTGTTTTTCAGCCTCCCAAGTTCTGGGATTACAGGAACATGCCACCACTCCCAGCCTCATTTGCTGTCTCAGTACACCCCCAGGGCAGGGCTGGCATGGCAGGATGGGGCCAATCCCCCAGCCCCTACTTTAGAATAGGGGATTCTAAGGGAATAGGAAGGGACTCACAGCGAGGAAAGTCAGAAGAGACGGAGAAAGTAGAAAATTAGGATATCATTAGAACATAAGTTTATATATCACTGTGAATTCTGTCCATTTGAATAATTAACATGTATTAATGATTCTCATAACCATACATTTTAACATTCTTTCACATAGGTACATATGATTATATTCAATTTCAAATGAGTTTTTAAAGAATGTGCAATATAAGATTGGAAAAAATTCATCAGTGGGGACCTGTCAGAAATTATGAGAGTTTTTAAGTTTTTGCATGGGAAGAACTACATTGATAGAATAGGGTAGGGACTAAGGAGTTGAGAATGCTATTCATATGTTACAAACATCTCTGCCGCTATAAACTTTGTACCATGGCTTTATAAGGATGCAATTTGGATGGCCTCATTGATAATGGAACTGCACAGACTTTTGTAATACTCAGGAAACAAAAATCACCCACAGAGACTGAGATGTTTGCTTAAACTATTTTTTTTAATTGTTCAATGACATAAAATCAAAGAGATAAATGAATTAGATACTTTGATTAAATATAGAATGGCTGAAATCATAGAAAAGGGAATTTTAATTTAGGAATTCTTTTGAGAGATTATCTAGCCTGGTTACAGGTGAGAAAATTGGATGAGAGTTGGCACAGAGGTTAAGTCAGTTGCTGAAGGCTTTGAAGTTATTGGTGCATCCAAGCAGACATCTATCTTGCTTCCTTAAACTCTTTATTAGGCTTTACTCCCTATTTTATTTTAACAAAACCTTGTGAAATTTATTATTCTTTAAAAATTACAAGGTAATGATTATGTAAATATAGTTTGTATTATCACATTTAACTAACATTAGCCAATTCAGTTATTACAGTTACATGTATTTATATATTGCCTTTCCTATAAAATATGAGTTTTGATCTCCCACCATAGTAATTCTAAGATAAAAAGCAATTTCACAATTTACTTACAAATTGATACATGAGTCACTTAACACAAATGAAACAATAATTCATATTAATTGCATAATAGTTTATATAAAATATGCTAATGTTTTCATCTGGTATAGTAGTTATAATTATTGGATTATTCTTTGGAATTTTTTTAGGTTAGGATAATTTGAATGGCTTAGTGAGTAGCCATATGTCCACTGTTACATTTTTGCTGAAAGTTGCTAAAAGCTTGCTCATAAGCACGTGTGTGAACAAGAAGTTTCATAAATTTAGGGCCAAAGATATCATTAGAGAACTTCCATGATTTTCCGTGGATACATAACATTCAAAAGTAATAAAACTGGGCTGGTGAGATCATTCAGCGCAGGAAACCTCTACTTCAGCAAGCACAAGGACCAGGGCTTGATTCCCAGCACCACATGCTGTGCTAGCTCCATCCCCAGGCGTGCTAAGCCAGCCACCGAAACCAGGCATAGTGGAGCATTCCTGTAGTCCCAGCACTGGGGAGCCTGTAAACAAGAGGATCACTGTGAATCCAAGCTACTTAGTGAGACTCTAGACCAAATACATGATCAAAAATGCATAAAACTTCTAAACTCAATGAAGTAAAATGTTGCTGGATAGAATGATAATATATATAGTATAATCAAAATATTTACAATGATTTGTTTTAAAAGTCAAACATCTCAAAGAAAGAATGCAAATAATGATTAGGTTATTAAAGGAGCTAAAGTCATAGAAAAATAAATAAAAGAATCACTAGTTTAGTAGAAAGTAAGAAGAAAAGATAAAAAATTGTGATATCTCCTGTGAGTGAAGTTCAGAGATGTTTGCAGAAGGGAACTATGGTGAAATACAAGCTATTTTCTTTTCCATTGATTTATTTCATTTTTTATTTTTTTTTAATCTAAAGGGAATTTAAAAAACAATACAGAATTTAAAACAAGATCTTAGAGTAACAGTGGCAGTGGCAGTGGCTGTGACACATCCACATGGCTGCCACTGACAAAGGATCTGCAAACTGCGGTACAGGGTTTCAGAGTAAATCTTGAGGAGATTTGACTGACTTTTCAGAAACAGAAGTTGTCTTTCTTGTTATATAGATCTTGTTTCATCTTGGTCTTAACTATCCAGGGGAAAAGTATAAAAGTGAAGTATAAAAAGTAAATTTGAGCTGGGGAAGGCTGAAGTCAACAACTTCTGACATTGTCAGTCCTGGGGATAACCCACTAGTCTTATGGACTACTGGACTATATTGGATTATTTTGCTGAATTCGTGCACCTACAATATTTAAATGACAATGGAATACCCTGTTATGACAAAACTAAACTAAAACAGGAGATACAAATGAATGACCATTTTGTATGTGTATATTCAAAGTAGTTAGGGTAGATACACAACTACATTCTCTTAATTTAATGAATAGAAAGATGTGTTTTAATAGTGTTTGTGGATAGGACATCATGTCTGCATCTTGTACTATGAATAACCATTAAGACAACAATATGCAATGTGTAAATTATTGAAACTGTCCTATTAATTAGTTTTGAAACTCTCTCATTGTTATTTGTTTCTCAATAAAATTTTTAAAAATTAATGTAGGTAACACTAAGGTCAAAATCAAAATGCATGTGTCCTAATGCTTATATAATTTGGATTTAGTTTAACAATAGCATAGAGTATTTGCTCTTGCTTTGTAGAAAAATTTACTTTCATACAACTTTCTATTCATTTATATTATTAATTGCCAAGATTATATAAATACAGAACAATTAATGTGTTATTTACCTTCCTTAATATGCAAAGCCCAATAATTCACTTCTTAAATTACTTTTTTGGTTGTGTGCTTAATGATAAAAAATAATGCAAACATTATTTAGCTTATTAAAGGAGTTATTAAATATGTGCTTAATTTTGTACTTACTACATAGTATAAGTCAAATATAATTTCTTAAATTGTTGACTTTTTAAACTTTTGACAATTGCTTAAATTTTCTATGACCCTAGGTAAATGTGTTCATTACTGAGTTATGGTTCCTCAAAAAGGCAAGAATATAACAAAGTTATATGTTGTTATTTTTATATGGTTATCTTTCGCTGGGAAATTGTTGAGTGTTCTTGAGTTTTCAGTTTATTTATAAACTTTATTTTATTTTTGGCGGAACCAGGAATTAAACTCAGGCCCTTGCACTTGCCAGGGAAGCGCTTATTCCACTGAGCCATCTCCCTGGCCCCTATGTATAAACTTTAGATGGGATAATTTCCTCTTACTTTAATAGCTGTGGAAAAAATAAACATGACTCTAGCATTTAATTTTTAAACAGACAGTGAATTTTCTAAAAACTGATTATATTCATGGATGAAATTTTTCTAATATTCTGAATTTCTGTCTACACAAAAGAATCATAAAATGGGTGATTTGGCCCAGCCCTGTAAACCTAGCAAACTTGAGACTAAGGCAGGTGGATCACAAGTTTATGTCTAGCCTGAGTACCTTAGCTTGAACCTGTTTAATAAATAAATAAATAAAAATGATAGTTTCAAATCAAATTAAGTTCCCTGGTTTAGTCATTCATATCTACATCTCTATGTCTCTATGTCTATTTCTCTCACTATATTTATATGTCTATAATTTTATTAAAATATCAATATAAAACTATGTGCTTACAAAAATAAATATTGCAAGTAAGTTTACTCAATAGAAAATATTTATAACATTATAATCACTCATATAAATTATTTAGGATAGTTGTTAATTACGATCGATGAAATCCATGCAACTTTTGTGCAATCCAATCTTAACAAAACCAAACATGTATATATTTGCTATATAATCAACATACTTTGTGTGTATCTAGAGCTGTTCTTAAAATACCTATTCTGGGCCAAACATATTTGCACAAATATGTAACCCCAACATTCTGGGAGGGTTAGGTAGGAGCTCAGCCTGAGCAACTTAGTAAGGCTCTGTCTCAGAAACTAAAGCCTGGGGATGAAGCTCAGGGCAGAATCACTAAGTTTGGCCTCCAGTATCAGATTTTAAAAATGTATTCAGAATGAATCAGACATATTTTGTTATTTAAAGAGAGAAAAACTTATATAAAAGAATTTCAAAATAAGATAGAATATTGATAATAGTTAATGTATCAGATATTGTTATCTTTAATGTAGTTGTTCAGATTATAAGACATAGGTGTGCATAATTGACACAATGTAAGCAGAACAAATTCTTTTCAATGAACTATACATAACTGTAAGCAAATATCTCTACAGAACTAAGTATATGATAAATTTCAGCCACACTATAAAATTAGTTTGGATTAAGTAGTAACAGTAGTAATAAGTTATCACATAAATATTTATATTGGACTTATGGTAGAAAATCATAAAATATAACATTTGTCTGTATTATATTTGTCATTTTTCTAAAAATATAACAAACATGGTAATTAAAATACATTTCATGGATTATATTAGCAAAGAAAAGGATTATGTTAACAGATGTTTTGATTTTATATTTCTTGAGAAATAGTAGAAAAAGAATTCCCCAGTGCTTAATATGATGTATGCTTGTCAGGCAAATATTTAGTGGACAAGTACTTGATACTCTTTTGGAAATAAAGAAGCAAATACAGAAGGAAATTTAATTATTCATTATCATATAGAACACGGATATTTGTGCTTAGAAAGACATATTTTATGTGTTACAACCATACTTGGAATTTTGATAAGGAATAATTTTCAGTGACTCTTTTCTTGCCTTAAATGTTACAAGTAAAATTTTAAATTCTCGGTTAATGGTTATCTTACAGGGCTTATTCTGAATGGAGTTTAATTAGATAGGATGTGAGTCAAATATTGTTTCAATATACTGTTAACTGTGTGCAATGTAGAAATAAAAACATTGAAGTAATATGGATTAAATCCATTTTATTGTTAATTAATTTCATACTAGAGTAATTTAAGCCTTTGTTTAAACATGCAAAGTTTTAAAATAAAGATAATTTCTCAAATTTAGAATCTGAGAGACTGATACTTATATGTGAATTTTTTTAAATGACTATAACTGGAGTCTGAAATTTTGCACTTCAGTATTTTCAATTATAAAGAACAGAATCCACTTTCTTTAGCATGAGCAGTAGCTCAAAGAATTTCAAGGAGAGTGTATTTGGTGGCAAAGAGCAGTCTTGGCAACATAACACAACCAGGAAAGGAACATCCCTGACCCACTTTAAAGTATGTACTTTTGATGCTACTGCTAGCTTGTTGACCCTAATAGTGCCCAGGAGTAAATGGAAAAATATCCATCACAGTAACCCCATAAGGCCCAGGTATATGCTACAATTGTCAGATTATCCTAAGGCTCACCGCCTCTGGTTTTCAGTGCTACACTCCTATATCTGTGCAGAACTTTGGATCCATGATCCAAATGTCCTGAGAATTCTAAAAAGGGAGCATTCAAAATTGAGTCTTTAGGACATGTGATGTATTTAAAAGATGCAGAGTCAGAAAATGATCTACTACATTGAATTAACTCAAACAGAACAATTGGTCAAATAGTTCTTATATCCATTTGTAGAATAATAAAGTATAGCTACAGAAGAAATTCCTATAGAAACCTTGAAGTGAAAGTATAGTTTGGGTGCTGGAGTGCTTCTAGAAACTAGACCAATGATTTTTGTTTTTCTTTTAAAATACAGAATACATTTCATTTTGGGTTTTGTTCTACCAGTGCCAACACAGTCCATGTTTTCACTTACATCTTTATTGTATTCTTCAAGTATTACACACTATGGTGAATTTTTTCTGAAAATTAGCAACATTAGAAATTCATTCAGTTAGAAAGCTACCAGCATCACTTACATGATATACAATATCATCTCTGCTCATTTAAACTGAGATGAGATTTTACGACTTGTGTGCAATTCCATAAAAATTCTTAGCTATTATAGCCAGCCAGGGGCCAGGGAGATGGCTCAGTAGCATAAGTGCTTCCCTGATAAGTGCAAGTGACTGAGTTCAATCCCTAGTTCCACCAAAAAAAAAAAAAAAAAAAGAGAGAGAGACTAACCATCCAATGAGCATCTCTTATAGCCAGCCAGCTAGCTAGACTTATGTCAGTACATGTATGTCATAGCAAAATACCCACAACTTCAAAATAAGCTAGAATTGTAGCATAAACAATACAGTTCAGATTCACCTTCTATATGTTTCTTCATTCTTTTAGCTTGTGAATAATGGAAAATAGCAGTCACAGGTAATGATTAGCAGCAAAAATATAAATAAATGTGATATATGAAGTGTTAATTTGAATAAACTTTAAATATTTGGTGAGATTTTCCATTAACTTTCTAATTTTTGCCAGGTATCCCCTTTCAAGATCAGTGCTATATTAGTTACTTTCTCATTGGTTGGATAAAATACTCAACACCCAAATTTAAATGGGAAACATTTTATTTTCGCTCACCGTTTGTAGTGGTTTTAATCCACAGTCTACTTACACAGAGGCAGGGTGGCACAGCAGAGAAGCTCTGTAAAGGAGAAGCAAGCCCTGCCCAGGAGCATGCTGAGACTGCTACTGAGATTGGGTGTGGTGGCACCTGCTTGTAATCCCAGTAATGCCAGCACTTGGGAGGCTGAAAGCAGGAGGAGAATCACTAGGAGTCCTATCTACATAGTGAGACCATATATATATATATATATATATATATATATATATATATATATATATATATATATATATATATATATATCTTTACACATACTTATTTTTTGCCTTTTTTGGATTTTATTTTGTGTTTGACTAAGTTCCCTTGACTCCATAACTCTATAGTGCTAAGAAAATTGGGATTTGTGTTCGAGTACTGATTTCACATTTTATTATCATATTGCTTTCAGGGTGCCTCAAAATTCACTAGAAGTATCAAAAGTTATATTTTACTGAATTTGCTTTTCATTGATGTATTTGGTACAGAATCTCACTATGAAGCTTGAATTCAGAGTGATCCTCTTGTTTTCAGCTTGCCTAGTGCTGGGATTACAGGAGTGTGCCACCACCACCTGGATTAAGTCTCAGGCTCAGCATACCCTGGGGGTGGGACTAGCGAGGCTTGTGGGACCCGGATTCAAACCCTATTCCCTGCTTTTGCCAAAGCAGGTAGTTAGCCCACTGAGCTATCTCACTGGCTCGTATTTTACTGAATTTTAAGGTAACTTGAAAGACCTAACTTTGTAAACAAAAATGAACTATCTATGTATTAGCAATAGTAAGGCAACTTTTTAAAGATGGCAAGATTTTTAGAGAATAATATGATTTTAATTCCATAACTTTTTTAGTTATTCATAAATGTTAAAGCTAACAGATGTTAGCAGATGGTATAAATTTTTTTCTCAAGTAAAAAAAAAATAATAACTATTTCAACATTTTCTATTTCCTTAGAAATATTTACATTGGCTTTTAATTGCTTCCTACCACCTACAACACCTGGATAAGAGTGTCTGTATAGGAAAGTGAATCTCAAACTTTAACAAGAAATCAAATTAGTTGGGACGTTTACTGAATTTCAGATACTGATTGAGTAAGTTTGGGGTATATTTGAGATTTAACGTCTTTAACAAGATATCCTGTGATGACAAGCGGGTGATCAGGTGAAAAGAGGGGTGATGTAAACCAACTTTTATCAGTTCTGATGGAAACCACCTCTTAATAGAGGCAGCATTCACTGATAGTTTCTAGTGTCACAATACCTTAAATCAGCAGTTTTCTTTAAATGTCATACAGTAACCTTTATAAACATTATGGTAGTAAAAAGTGCAAGGGGTCTCGGTTTACATAACAGGAAAAAACAAACCAAATGATAGCTTTTGGGAAATTACTTAACTTACTGTATCTCAGTTTTTCTATCTAAAAATTTCGAATGATAATACTTAATAAAACATAATAATACATGTTGGCTTATTAAACTACAAGCACCTACTTAGATACACACAGGGATAGGGGTTTGATCCCCAGCGTTCGGTGCTGGCCCCACCTGTGGGGTTAACTGAGATAGGGACTGAGACTGGGTATGGAGTCATGCTCCTGTAATCCCGCTGCTTAGGTGGCTGAAAAGAGGAGGATCACTAGGAGCCTGATCTGTATAGTAAGACCCTGTAGGCCTTGTACTATATACATTAAAAAGACAGAAAGAAAAAAAATGACAAGCCAGATCATAATACTATCCAAATTTTAAAATAGCAGGTTATTCCTATACATCTTGTGATTCACTCCTCTCTTCTCTGTCTTTCTCTATCCCTGTATGTGTGCATTTGTGTGTGTAGTACACTACACGGATACTTTTATTTGGACTAGGGCGTCTAGAGCATGCCTATGAAATAGAATGAAAAAGGAAACTCTCTTTGAAGTTCTAAAATGTATGAGCTGAAGTCATTACAGACCTCAAAGTGAATTCAGTACCGTTTTTAAGTGCTGTACACTTGGTTATAGCTTTGGGGAAAATTCTAATTTAGATAACTTTGCAAGTGATATACCATAGTGCTGTGCAAATGATATAGCCTAGAAGAAATGAATTAATAAATTGGTTCCAGCTGAAATTCCATCATGAGACCATTTATATGTTATAGGAATGGAATTTTTTTGTAGCTGGTTGGTACGTTAATTTTAAATCCATTTGAGAACTATGAATCT